>JABUQX010083361.1:0-18694 GCA_015478945.1 Trachelipus rathkii | reverse complement strand
ATTACTATGTGTTATATTTATTTTTTATTTATTATATTTAATATATATTTTAAATATTTTAATATATAAATAATATATAAATAATAATATATATATATTAATATATATATTTATTATTTAATATATATTATTTTAGTTTGAATTAATATTTTTTATTCTATATAAAATTTATATTTTATATATATTTTTTGTTTTGGCTACTTTTGCCAGTAGAAAGAATTCTGGCAACATGGCCTTAAATATTATTGCTAATGTTTATTTATAGTTCTTTAGTTATGTAATTTGATGTGGTTCAACAAATACATCAAAGACGACGTTGTCGAATCTCATACGAGAATGTTATATTGACCTCGACGTGTGTTAATTTATTTTTAGGGTAAGTTTCTAGTAAAATTATCCATTTTTATTTCTTCAAGTTTTCCTATTCATATGGAGGTTGTTACCAGTAGATACGATCTACTTGTAAATAATGGATTATAGACTTAGAGAGTCAGTGTTTTAGGAACAAGCCTAATGATAGGTGAAACAGAAAATGAAAGTAGGCCTAGGTTCAGCCTATAGATAGAATTAGGAATAGCTAGATAAACCTATAAGTAGAATTAAGAAATAGGCCTAGATAAACTCTTAAAATAGAATTGAATTAGAAGGGTACTGCATCCTTATCACATAGCTATTCAAGTTCTATATATAGTTAAATTCTCACGGATTGTCTCAATGTGCTAAAATAGATTTATTTCACACTAAGAAATAGTGTCTTAAACTGGGGAGATTTCGTTGAATAACATTCTTTATGGCAAATAAGGCTGAAGTGGGTTAATGATACCAGATTTGCGAAGTTAGTAGGGCAATGATTGGATTAATTATATGAAAAAGCCCACAAGAAACCCAGTACATCAGTCTCACGCTCATGAACAGAGATAAAAAAGTGCATACAAAAAAGAAATTAGACAAATTCAACAAAAATTCAACAAAATTAAATATGTAAAAAGATGCTGTTTTCTTGTGTAAATATAAAAAATATAAAAAAATAGTAATAATTAGATCAGTCAAATATTGGATTCTATTTCATAAGTCCATGATCAGATAACGACCACCTACAACTAAAATCATTTTTTGGCAGGTAAGTAAAAAATCAAAGTTTACGATGTTTGATTCATTGTTTTTTTAATTTTACTGTACAAAGTGTGATGCGCGGAAATATAGAGACCATGGGTGAAAATGTTATCCTTCATAAGAGGCAGCAATACATGGCGTGTTATCTTTCTCTGAAAGACATTTTGTCAACCAACTCTCACAGAGAGAGGCAATTGAAGAGTGACTTACTTGCCAGAGATATTTTTTTCCTATTTATTGCAATATTTGCTTTTCCATTCATCATATCCTAAAATTCCAAAGTACATGGGCATTGACTGTACTCTCAGCGTAAGTTCGATCGATAGAATAGAAGTATGATAATTTTGGTACTTGGCTTCTGGCACCGATATGCTAAGGTATTAGTTGGTACTCGCTCGAAGAGATACAAGTCAGAAAAACTTAATGCAAAGACGCAGTTAACCATATTAAAGAGGCGGAAAAACTACACTTAGAGCAAATTAAAGATACCAGGTAAGAAAAGTGAAGAAATTTCTTCTGTCACAACTTTAACTCTCCGATTTAAAGGTCACTGGATCCAAAATTGCAGAAAATTGGATTGCAGAGGGAGGACCAGAAAGGAAAATAAGCCAGAAAAGAAATTGAAATTTATGAAAATTAAAGAAATATATACAAAAGCTAATAGGAAGGTTAAACCTGTTTTTACAGCGGCAACACCCAGCAGCCTCCTCATGAAGAAATGATAGAGATATTTATCGTATGGCTATCTGTAATCACTTCAGTTAACGTAAAATATTTTCCACCATAAGTATTTAAAACATTTTAATGACGCTGATCATTTAGTCAGGGTTAATTCAGCAAATGGTCAGGAATCCAAAATATCTTTAGGATATCATCACTTTCAAGTAGTAATTAGGTTTGTATATGGAAAATATATACATTATTTTTGATGATGTTTGGTATATGTTCCTGATATTAGAAAAATTTTATTTCAGTATGGCAGCTCATGATAAGCATCCAAATAGTGAATTTATATACTGTAACTCAAGTGTTATTTATTAGCTTCTTAAGGAGTAATGTAGATGGTGGCTTATCGTTAAAACAAAGGAGGGGCTATTCCACAGTTGCAATGAAAGCTAATTTTCTACATTTACCATCCATTATAAATGCACTTGAATGAATAAGGATTACTATTTACAGTATATATCATGAAAGAAATGGGACACCAGGATAGAGACACATTTAAAGAAATCTGATCAAAAAGAGAACCAATTTAATTGAAATAACTCACCCTTGATAACTGAAATATGTACAGGAGTATAAATGGTGAAAAAAATTATGCATTCGTCATGAAATTTTTGTAAAAGGGACCTCAAATAATAGTACTTAAACAAGGAGATAATATTCCTATTTTTCATGGTTTTGTGGACCATTCAAGTATTATCTCAAACTCAGGTTATAAATATATTTTGTATGTTTCAAAGATGATTTCTAAAAAATATATGAGTTTGTTATATATTTTATATTATAATAAAGTAAATTTACTACCAGTGAAAATAAGCTCTATTGGTAAGGTCTCGCTATAGTTCCTATGAAGAAGCATTGAGTACAGTAGAGACACAATTCCCCCTCTCAGAGAAGAAATACCTTTAAGTTTGATAATGCGTTTTAGCGCTATCCAAAGGAAAGTCCTTTAAAGCAGTACATGATTCCAATAGATGAGTCAGTCCTAATGGTTGGAACCGGCTTTTTCTTATTTGACGTCACAACAGAAAGTAGTCAGTTGGATAGAAAGAAAAATAGAACCGCTAGTTGGCGAGCGGCCTTTTTAAGATCAAACTCATGATATTTCCATAAGTAAAATTTCCACGAAGTTTGTGTGCAGATTAATTAAACTGACAGCAGCATATATAATAAATAGAAACTGGGAAATCACAGTTGATGGGAAAACGCCTTTTTGAAATCTGCGTATGATAGAAAGCCGAATGCAAGCTATACTACTCGTAAATGATTTACGGTAACTTAGCAATGGCTTGGTGTGGGATATATTCTCTCCTTGAATCACGATAACATATCACAGTGAATATATGAAAGTATAGATACCCAAAAGCATATACTCCATGCGTTGTGTTTAATTGGTTAGAATTGGGAGATGGAATGCTATACGAATTTTATATGATCAAGATCAAATTTTATTTTGAGTTTAGATTAGATGTTCGCCAGCTGTATTTTAACAAAGAGAAGAACTTCCTCCTCTCAATGCTGATGATGATGATGATTAGTATATGAAAGCATAAAAAAGATAGAATATTTAAAAAGATATTAGCATCACATTCATTTATATTAATTATACTTATAATTCTATTGTGGAAGCTTTTAAAAAAGTGGCAAACAGTCCCATTTACAGAAACTGACTTTGAATAGCAGAATTACGATAAATTTCAATGAATTATCTAATAAAATAACTCAAATTTCAAAAATTTTCTAGAAAAATCTAAATTCTCGCTAAGAAATAGTGTAATTTTGTATTCAAGACAGAAGAAGAACAGAGTGAGTAGCACCAAGATAAAGTAAAGCACCTCCAAACCTTCGCAAAAACTCTCACTGATTTAAGAGGGTTCAGTGTTAACCTTTTGGAGTTAATTTTATAAAAAGGAACAACTCAAATGGTGTTTTTGATTGAACTTAACTTGATTTAGTACTTTTATCTTTTATTTATGGAATTGATATTGGTAAAGACCTTTGAAAATTTAAAAGTAAGCTATTGCAGATAGTATAGCTATAAGGAAAAAATGGGTTTAATCAATTGAAAAATTGAAATGAAATCATTGAAAGAAAATCAAACCGGAACTAGTTGAATTACCACCAGGAAGAAAACCAATTGCGTATGAAAGTGCTCTTATAATAATTAAAATTGAATCCATTAGATTAGGTACAGTTGTAACAATATAATATGCAAAGTAATATTTGTATCATAAAATTTTTTTACTTTGTTAGTATTTCACATGAATAGCAATAAACATTCAGTCTAATAGCCAAAATTAAAATAAGTACTGTAAGGGGTGTGAATTAGCTAGAGAAATTTCCATTCATAAGAAATATATGTCCTTAATACAATTTGAAGTTTCAACAGCTATTATCTTATGGTATATATATTATAGAAGATAATTAAATATTATAATAATATTAGTAATTAATTGAAAACTCATAAACCAAAAGGTTTTGTGAAGATGGGATCAGCTCAAAGTTAGCAATTATAACGCTTTACAGAGTTTGATAATGGGCTTCACGCAGAAGCACACATAATAGATGCTGGAATTGAGGGACTTGGAAACTATTCTTTCCTCAAAAACTTTTAATTTTTTGGGTTTATAGAAAGTACAGCTGATCCTTGTCTTTACATAAGACATCAGAATGGACATAAAATCATATACTTGCATTATATGTTTGATGATGGACTAGTTGCATCATACAAGTTATTTACATAAGTAATATTTTTAGAAGAATTTAAAAAGGAAAATCAAATAACATATATTAAAATCTGCAACATATTTTTTAGGAATTGAAATTGTAATACAAGAAAGATGGGCAAGAAAAATTAGGTCAGTCATTGTTATACTATAAAGAATACTACAAGAGGAATTGTATTATTGGAAAATTGCAATGCAGTTGTCAAACACCATTTTAAAGGATTAAATAGTTATAACACATGACATTTTAGAAGCTAGGTGTAGAGAGTTTTCCACTTATTCAGTATTTATTATCACGCAATAGGAGCTCTTCTTTATCTTGCAACAGCAACAAGACAAAACTAATAAGACCAGATTATTTGTCAATTTGCTGTTAATTATCTTGCAGAAGTGTAGAAAATCCAAAAATCCTTCAATAGAAGATGTTACAAAAAGTTAAAAGAATTGTTTTCAGAACTTAAGGGTTACCCCTAAGTAGAATTGAGTATTATTTTTAAATGTGATCTGAACAAGATTCATCTGGTAAGGGTACAGTTGATGCAGATCATTGCTTGGTGACTTATAGAATGGGATCAATACAACTGGAATTGTTTGTTTATATGCTGGGGGAGGAGTAATTTCATGGAGTAGTCAAAAGCAAAGTATCAGTTGTCATATTTCTAAACAACATGATAAAGCTGAAATATTAATGTGACAGCCTCTCAAGTGATTATAAGCAATCAAAAAGATAATGTTGTTGGCTTCATCAAACTTTTGGGAAGGAATTACAGGAAGTCTCAAGAAACCACTCTATTATATATATGGTAATTTGATATGAGCAGTAATTACTCTCTAATAGTAAGTAATAATTATATTCCGAATATTTTCATATCAAATTTAAGATTCCATTATATAATCACATATATAAAGTACGCCATTTTTCTTACATTAATGAGATAATATAGTTCAATATATAAATGATGTAAATAGAGTATCTCAAAGTATAATTAGCAGAGGAAAAAGTCAAGACAAGGTAAACATAAAGCCTCTATATACATCAACCATAAGAGTTAATGATGCTGAACGGAAATATAAATTAGGATAATGTGACTATATATCACAATACTATTGTACAGTGATAATACATATAAGGGAGGTTGTTCTTGAATTAATTATTGTTTATTTTCATATTAGAAAATAAAGTTATATTTTATATATTTTGTTTTTGGCTACTTTTGCCAGTAGAAAGTAAATTTCTTAGTGCAACCATGGCCATATTATTGCTAATGTTTCCATTAGGTCTTGTTTTAATTATTCTGTTCTCAATTCTCCTATGTACGCGTGGATCTCCTCTCAGTTGTGTTTTTGTGTATAAATACGTCTGTAAGTGTAAATTGTGATATAGGTTAAGTTTCTTAGTTAGTAACTTAATTCTCATTATTGATTCTAATGTATATCAATATCATTTTTAATATTGATTAGATTATTTGATTGATTAGATACGATTCTATCTTTAATTATATTATATATAGTATATATATATATTAATATTGAAAACTTTTTTATAAATATTATAATTATTATATTATATATTATATATTTTATTATCCAATTTCATAACTCTAAAACTACTTTGGCTAATATTTATAATTTTAGTATATATCCTACTAGTATATATATAATCTCATATATATTATATTATTTAGATTGTATTATGATTATATATTATATATTATAATATATATAAATATTATGTATATATATTATTTGACAATAAGTTATATTTTAATTGATATTTTATTTTGTATTTTTTTTATAGTTATTATTTATATTTTTGATTTAATTTATTAATTAAATTAATAGTTTATTTATTAAATATTTTAAGGTTGTTAAAACTGCATGTTTAATAAATGTATACTTATTGAACAAACCTTATTAAAAGCTATGATGTAATTTATTTTATGTGTAGTTCTTTCAATTATCATATTTATTATACTTAGTATATTATAGGTTTATTGTGCTATTTTTATATATATTATATAGGTGTATATATATAGGGCTATACTATACTATATTATAGTACGCTATATATTATATATTTATAACTACTTATATATATATTATAGGTTTAATATTATATATATATCTCAATTTGTGAATGTTATAGTTTATCTTCAAAATAATTTTACAACGCAAATTTACAGATGTTTTCTGTTAAATTAATAACAATAAAAAAAATATCGAGTCAAAGACTACTGAAAGAAAAATTTTAAAACACTCTGTGACGTGAATACAAATTATTTTTAAAATATTGCCTTCATTAGTGTGTGTCGTGACAAATGTTCTAATTGTTCCTCCTGCTTGCGCAACTATCAGATACCGAGATTCAGGTGCAAAATGTCTCGCGAATGTGTGTAGAGTTGCACTCGCCTTCGCGAGGAAAAAAACAAATGCAAAACGCAAAGATTCGAGGGCTCGACGAGCGCGCATGTGTGTTAGCCGGCTTAATCTTTAACTTGATATATGATGGACTTCCACCTTATGGAGGACTGAATGGAAATTAGATTGCTTGCTCTATATTTTGATAATTGGTCCTGGTGTTGACCAAATTACTTACCTACCTACATACTAATACCATATAAGACAGTCTGCAGCGCGTATTAAGGCCCTATATATTATTATATTATTTATTATTATATATAAATACTGTACATGTAATCCAATAGATAGTACAAATTTCCAACGTTTAATTTTAAGATTTCTTTTTGTATTTATTTGTAATAAAAACAGCAATTTTTTGTAAATTTCTATAGTGTCAACAGTTATTCCAAATTACCATATTAAACGGCGCTAAGACTTACAAATTTATTGGCAATAAATTCACCTTAAAAAAAATTGCTGTTTACGTTCTTCCTTATAGATCCATTTGGATAGTCAACTCTTAAAAATATTTATATATACATATTAAAAAAATTATGCTTGCACACAATACAAATTTGTATAGATTTAGAAGATAAAGTATAAAGTTAACAAATATATATATATATATTATATTATATATTATTATATATATATTTATAGAGAGGGCCCAGCAAATTCTTGCGGAGGCCCCTGAAGCCCTTGCGACCGCTACTGTATATATTATATTTGTGACAGTCACGAATCTGGAAAACATCAAAAAAAATCAAAAAAATCAAAAATGATCTAACAAAATTCAAAAAAATCCCAACCTTGATTTTTTTAAAGCCTACTTACTAGCTTGTTCTTATATTTGGTTAAGAAGCCATTAACCCTATAACAGGATTCGTATCATGCTAGATATGAAATTAATTTTTTTTTTATGTAGAAAATTTCATCAAGGATTTTTTTTTTATGAAGTTCTAAGAGGTTTTAGAACTAAGTGGTGAGCTGGAGTCGGTTTACAGTTTGTTCCTAGCCAGTTCGCAGCCGGATCGCAGCCGGATCGCAGCAAGTTCATAGCCAATTCGCAACCAGTTCGCAGCCGGATCGCAGCAAGATCGCAGCCAATTTGCAGCCGGACCGCAGCCGGCTCGACTAACAGTTAATTAAAACGTTCTCATGAAAGCGAATAGGTAGTTAATTCTCTTGCTTTTTAATTAGAGAGAAAAGTGATCCGTCAACTACCTCTTATGAAAAAGAAGACAACCGCTTTTTAAAATTTTGGCAACTCAACACAAGGTGCAATCCTTGAGCATCGTTACACGAGCCTGCCACACAATCCCACACACGAATTATTCTAGCACACTTTTCCAACAAAATAGTAAAAGAGAGAGAGAGAGAGAGAAAGAGAGAGAGAGAAAGAGAGAAAGAGAGATAGATAGATAGATAGAGAGAGAGAGATAGAGAGAGAGAGAGAGAGAGAGAGAGAGAGAGAGAGAGAGAGAGAGAGAGAGAGAGAGAGAGAGAGAGAGAGAGAGAGAGAGAGAGAGAGAGAGAGCCAAAAGTGTACTTTCCAAATCCTCCTACCTTTTAAAATTTCATTTTTCATATTTAAAGCTGTAGATAAATTTAAATCCCAGCTCCTGTGCATATGCTACACAAAATGTATGAAAAGTTTTTTAATTTTATAATTCAATTATAGTTTTTTTGTTTTTTGTTTTTGTGTTGCTTTTGGTTTGCATGATATATATATATTTAGGATCTAATAAATTGCTGAGTATTATAGAGTTATATATTAATATAATTATTATAATACTCATATATATTTTCTAATTATTTATATATATATAAATAAATACTATATGTTAGGTTACTTAGGTTAGAGTTACTTGTTATTTTAGGTTTAGGTTAGGTTAATAACTCTTCTTTAGACAATTGATGAGCCTTTCTACTTAGTGTAGTGTTATTAATTGTAATATGTCTTATGTATTCCTCTATTTACTTTCAATTTACCATCTAAACTCATTCTTCTCATTACTGGTCCATCTTTTCGATTTTAACCCTAGGCCTATATCTGAGTTCAAAATTTAAAATAAGGCTTATATTCTATGACACAATGAAACAACGACACCACTAAAGAGTGTTTATTTGTAATTGATGTATATATTATATATTATATATATTATATATATATTATATATATATATTAATATTATTATATATATATAATATAATTATATATATATATATATATATTATATATAGGTATATATTATATATATATATATATTATATTTAAGTATACATATATGGTTATATAGCTAGTTTTGTCTCAAAAGTGACGTGGGCTTCTTTTTAAATTGAGAGAATTTGATTCCTCTTTTCACTTATTTTAGCTATACATAGGTCTCTTGTGCCCTTCCATGAAGTACTACTCTCAAACCAATGGGGTCGCTTATGTATTTTTTCACTCTTTATGAATGAGAAGAGAATTATATTATGATTTTTTTGTGAAATTTTTTAATTGTAGAAATTTTTTGAAAATACAGGTAGCAAGCGATGTAATATTATTATTTCTAATGTTTATTTTTTCCATTGAAATTAAATCATTTATAAACCTTCCATTAAAATTATAAAATAATAATATATATATTAAAAAATAAGCTAAAAAAAAAAAAAAAGCAACAAATCATGTTTTTTTGTTATTTTAACCAATCAGTTGAAAAAATTCATTTTTTGAAAAAATCAATTTGTAATAGTTTTTACCGTTGCCATCCCTGTTTTAGAAAAGTTTAAATACGCTAAATATATATTCAATGAAAATGTTTCTTCCGCTATTTAGGCCTCTAATTACTTTTCTTGTTAATTGATTCAATACTGACATTATCTTCCCTTTCATTCATCCTGTAGATATCTCAATACCAAATAATGTCCCCTAATTACATGCAAATAAACGAGTACTCCGAATATAAATAATATCAACAACATTTACTGGGTTTAATAATGTTTTATTTTTTTCCATTTTATAATATAAATTCTCATTAATTAAGGCTCTCATGGGCAGTGTTACGATATAGACAGTAAAATAAAAAAAATAGAGAAAATTATCGTTGAATTCGATACATTGGGAATCTATAAAATATCGAATTCTAATATTATATCTCGATTATTGGCTTGAAAAAAAATATCTTCGGATATTTTATTATGGCGCAAATATGCTATCAGAAATAAAAAAAACAAAAATATCATTATCTGAATAATACTCAATTCGGTTTTTTCTCTCATTAGCGGTGAGGTGCTTGACTGTACTCCAAACTTCAATCGATTTGTTCTTTATGGAACTTTTCCATCTTTCTCTTCTATATATTGTTATCTGACACTCCTCTCTTTCTATCTAAGTATTCTCGTTCTCATCTTGGTGCGTTCTTAAAATTCACAGCTAAGTATTATATATTTTGCACACATTGCTTTTAAATGTGAAGCTTTTATATTTAATAATGACGAAAAATCGGTATCTGTTGCAATTTCGTAAGGAATTTTTAAAAATAGATTATGAAGCTCTGAAACAACCCAGTCCTACACCCCCTCTACTACATATAGCTGCAGGAAATGGTCAGCTAGATTTAGTCAAAGCCTTGTTAATAAGAGGTTTAGATATTAACTCAGTGGCGTTTGGTGGCCTTACACCTCTGTATTATGCAATTGTTAGAAACCATTTAGAGGTGGTTAATTTTCTTATCACACATGGAGCAGATGTGAATCATAGAGTTGATTTAGGATTTACACCTTTAAATTTTGCTTCCCAACAAGGCTATTTAGATATAGTTAATGCTTTAATTGCAAATGGAGCAGATCTTGGTACTATGACAGATAAGCTTTTTACACCTTTACATTTAGCAGCAGAAAATGGTCATCTAGATGTAGTAAATGCCCTTATTGAAAAGGGATTAAATGTTAATGCTGTAAATAGTTATATATCAATGCCTTTACATGGTGCAGCACAAAATGGTAATGTTGAGATAGTAAAAGTTCTTATTGCACATGGATCTATTATTAATGCTGGAAGTTCAAGTCTAGGTAAGGGTGCTACAAACCTTACACCCTTACTTATAGGAGTACAACATGGTAAATTAGATATAGTTAAAGTTCTACTTGAAGCAGGGGCAAATGTCAATGCAAAATCGGGTGATAGGGTTACACCTTTACATATAGTATCTCAAAATGGCTTTTTAGATTTAGTAGATGTTTTACTAGATGCAAAGGCTGATGTCAATGCTAAGGATTTTGAAAATCTTACCCCTCTACACTTAGCAGCACAAAATAATCACTTTGAGGTGGTTAAGTCCCTTCTCAATGTGAAAAAAATTGATGTTAATTCTAGAGGACTTTGGAATGCTACAGCCTTACATGTAGCTTCTGAAAATGGTCATTTGGAAGTAGTTAAGTTACTATTAGAAAAAAAAGCTCACATTAATATTAAAAGGAATGAAGGCTTTACACCTTTACATCTAGCAATTCAGCACAGTAATTTAACAGTTAGTGACTTTTTAATTAATAATGGTGCAAACATTAATGCTATGGATGATCAGAATTGGACTCCTTTACATAATGCAGCATATAATGGGTTTTCTTTAAAAATTGTAGAGAGTTTAATTGCAAAAGGAGCAAATATAAATGCAAGGATAGATGATGGTAGGATAGCATTACATTTGGCAGCAGAAAATAATCATTCTGAGATAGTACATTATCTGATTGAAAATGGAGCAGATGTGAATGCTATAAATAATAGAAGTTGGAGTCCTTTACACTGTGCAGCATATGATGGTCATTTTGAAGTAGTTAAATCTTTACTTGAAAAAGAGGTGAATATTAATGTTAAAACGGTGAAAGAGACTACACCTCTACACTTTGCAGTAATCCATAATCACTTAAAGTTGGTTGAATTATTCTTGGAAAAAGGGGCAGATATTAATGTGGGAGATCACACAAATTGGACTCCTTTACATTTTGCAGCTGAACAAGGCAGTGATCAGATTGCCAAACTCTTATTGAAATATGGTGCTGATTTAAGTGTGAAAGAAAATCAAAATAAAGCCACAGCTATACATTTTGCAGTTCAGTATGGTCATCCTAAGGTAGTTAAAACTCTTACTATGAATGGAGCAGATGTCAATGCAATAATTGATAAAAATATTACACCTTTACACTTAGGAGCACAACTGGGTAATTTAGATATAGTTAAGACCCTCCTTATGAATGGTGCATATTTTGATGCTAGGGCTAATATAAATAAATATACTTTGCCACTACATTTTGCTCAGAAAGGTTATAAAACCGAAGTAATTGAATTTCTAAAACTGACTGAAAAGCTGTTCAAAGCTACAAAAGATAACAACTATTCAGAAGTCCAAAACTGCCTTAAAGATGGAGCGTTAGTTAATAGCAGGAGTATTCATTTTGAAACACCATTACTTTATGCCTCATGGAAGGGTTATATCAATGTTGTAAACCTCTTACTCAAAAATGGTGCAAATGTAAACTTTCTTAATGACAATAATTTAACTCCGCTACATTA
Organism: Trachelipus rathkii; assembly: GCA_015478945.1. NCBI lineage: Eukaryota > Metazoa > Arthropoda > Malacostraca > Isopoda > Trachelipodidae > Trachelipus > Trachelipus rathkii. Next base: position 6,178 of record JABUQX010083361.1, on the reverse strand, counting down.
TGCTGCTAAGTTTAACCATCAAGAAGTTGTACTGTCTTTACTAACACATGGTGCAATGTTTGATATTGTTAGTAGTAAAGGCAGTAAAATGCCACTCGATTTTGCTCAAGATGCTAAAAATATTGATATTGCTTATTTATTGCAGATGATTGGTAGATTATTTGAGGAGATTAGGATGTTGAACTACCTATAGTTACTAAATATTATATTTATATATATATATATGTAATTAACTTTCAGAAGAGAGTGAGTATAATATAATTTGAGAATAATCTATATTAAGAAATGGGAAATAACTTGTCATTTATTCTCCAAATTCAAGGCACATTACAAATGTACTCTATAATAATTAAATACGGTTTCAAACGCTATCCATTTGCTAATTTTAGGGAACAAGCAAATAAAGATATGGCAATAAAAATTTATTTGAAGCTTCACTTATAGAAGTGGTACTGGAGAATAAGCATTATAATAATAAAAAAAAAAAAAAAAAAAAAAAAAAAAAAAAAAAAAAAAAAAAAAAAAAAAAAAAAAAAAAAAAAAAAAAAAAATAAATATAAAATGTTTAAGTCAGAAAAAGAGAAAATGTAAGAAGAAAGTTGAGAACAAGAAAGTGTGACATTACTATTACCAATTTACTTAAGAACCTACTTTAACTATTATCAGGAAAATTGCAATAAGCTGCTATTCTTTTTCACTTAGCTTCTTGAAGTAATAATTGATTCACCAATGCATGAAAACATGTGTATATAGTCTTAGATATTTTCCAAGAGCGCTGAAGCCACAAGGAAGAAAATTTAAAAAAAAATAAAAAATAAGTAGTAATGATGGCAAAAGTCATTTTACAGATTTATGCAAAATTTACCTTTGGATAAAAATTACAAGGGAAGATAGAGGCAAAGAAGAATTGAATTTGGATATAGGAAAGAAGTCCAAATACGTTATTATTTTGAAAAGCTGTTTTCCATAACATAATTTCTTGAATGAAACTTGCATAACATTTAATCTAAGGAAGTATTGTAAACATATAAAAAATCAATATAACTTTTATTTTCAGCTACTCTAATTTTAAACACATCACATCATCACACACACAAACACAACACACACCACACACACACCACACATCACATATATATATAATATATATATAGATATAACCTATATATCTAAATATATAGCGGGTTACAAAAGGTATGATGTATATTTATCGGCGTGTAGATAAATATTATATCGATCCACTTACATTCAAACCCGAAAGTATTTTAGGCGTGCCCGGTATTTATTGGGCTTACCGAAAAGCATGAAATCGGGTAATGGCGTTGCATGAAAAACTCTTTCACATCTTTACAGAAAAAATAAGATAAAGAAAATATAAAATCTTAAAAAGCAAAACTAAAGTTTCTTCTTGTCTGAAACACTCTCTAAAACTGCTTTTCACCTCATCGTCATTCATGTTAAGAACATGAAGTGCTTCCGTTGACTTTCTCACTTAACGCTTCATCTTTATCTCCTTTACGTACGTCATTGAAAAGGGGTTCCCAGGCGCCACAAAAATACCCTAGGACTACAAGAGAGTGGAAGAATATAAAATAAGCAATTTTAAGATCCTCAGAAATTTTCATTGGCATTATCAATCTTTCATGTATTTATACCATTTGAAGTTCCATTAAAAAAATTTTTTAAACATTTATCTGTCCCAAAAGTACACTCTCCATAAGGATATATTCTCCCGACGAAATAAAGGCATCAAAACACACCACCACACAGCACACAAACACCACACACACACACACACACACACCACACACACCACACACACACACACAACCACATAAATATATACTATATATACTATCACAATATGATATATTATACTTAAACAACTATATATATATAAGACCATATATAAAAGATATACACCTATACTAGAATATAACCTATACTACCAGACTATATATAACATATACAGTTATACTCCTACGATTATAGTAATATAATATCTAAGTACTATTATTACATAAATACTATAATACTGATACTACCTACTCCAATCATATACTATATACCCTATAGTACTACATATATATAATCCTTTATCTACATCTATTAATAGTAGATTTCAATTATAGAACAATTTATATGTTCCGCATTACGCCACCAACAAATTACATATATTAAATTGTAATTTATCATTTGATAGTTGTGTGTGAAACCAATTGTCAAGATTTCAAAAGTAAGGTATATAATCTACCATTAATCTTGTTAAAGTACAAAACTGAAACTGGTAAGATAAATTTTTCGACTTCCGACTCCAACTCCGACTCCTTAAATTCAAATCTGTATTTTTCGACTCCGTCTCCACTTAAACAAACAAACTTTCCGATCGCAGACTCCGAACTCCCGACTCGAAAACAAAAATTTCTCGAACTCCACTCCGACGTTCTCTACTCAAACAAAAATTTTCGACTCGACTCCGACTCCAGCAGTCAAAATTCAAAATTTCGACTTGACTCAGCTTAGTGTTTACAGAGTTTCCCTGTCTACGATTTTTTTCTGTCAACAATTTTTTCCGTCTTTTTAAGAGTAAAAAAAATAATATCACTTTACCAAATGAATCACTCTCCCAAATCGATACGGTAAACGAACCGTAAAACATAAAGATGCAGGCGCAACACCATTCCAAAGCAATATATCACAAGTTGAAAAAAAAGTATAATAAACAAAAAGAAATAATTTGGTTATTTTTATTAATAAAACAGCCATTATAAAATTAACAGTTTAATACTTTCCGTCTCAAGTGGTACTTAAAAACTTAAAATCATATACTTAATTACTCTGTTATATATGCTATATATAATATATATCGTATATAAATACATTAATATATATATATTATATCATCATATATAATATATATACTATAGAATATAATACTATATAATATATATATACCCTATGTCCCTTATACTCTATATAAATATATAATATATATATATATATACACCTATATGGTAATAATAATATAACTATATATTATAGTATATCAATAACTAAGTATATATATATTTATACATACTACGGAGTATATGTACTATATACTATAGTATATATACTTATTATATCCAGAGGTGGGCACCCGCAACTCCTCATTTAAGAGTAGTCCGCTAGCGCACCTCCGCACCTAAAGAGAAAAACGTAGTCCGCTAGCGCTCCTCCGCAGCTATTCGGACCATCAAACCTCCGCTATCGCAAGTCCGCACGTCCGCACGTCTGCCGCTATAATGTGCGACTTCACAAAAAGATTTTAATATTAAATACAAATCAGATAACCTTACAAAAAAAATGTATTTATAATGACATTTAAAAAATTGAATGAATATTTACAAATCTCAAAATTTTCCACTTCCTCCTCAATGTCGTCTTCAAAGACAAGAGATCCATGATACCTTTCAAAAACATTAGCCGTGGTTTAAATAAAATTCCATACACCCTTTGCAATGAACAATATTTCGGAGAAACAATAGATTTTCGCTCTACAGCCGCAGAACTAGAGAGGTGTATTATATTTTTGAACAAGTCAACAATTCGGCCCTCATGCTGAGAAGGAAAGATGTGCCTTGGTGAGAGGAGCGCTGGTTTAGTCGCATTCCAGCAGTCCCACTGTGGCCCACTAATTAAGGCTCCTCACCTAAATCATCTGCCTCCCCTTCTGAAATAGTTTGCACCACCCTGCCACGCCAAAGAAGGTCGTATTTCGTCCCCACAGACTTAGTAGAATCCATGAAAGCCCTCGACCCCCAGCAGAGTCCGAGCTAATGCTCACGTATCAGCTCCCGGTAGCTACTCTATATCATATAACTAGCTATATATATATATACTTATGTCACTATATAACTATAACTATAGCTATATGCATATAATAATAATAATATATATATAACCTATATAATATATATATATAATATAATACTGAAACATATATCCCACATATATATAATATATATACCCCATATATACATATTATATATGTAGCTATATAATATAATTCATATTATATATATATACTCATAGTATATATACTATATAATATATATACTATATAAATATAAATATATACTAATTCAATTTAATATAGTACCTATATATATACTAACACTCAACATACTATATATATACCACGATATAAATTTATATACACCATTAGACTATATATATAAATATACTATCATCAATAATTATATCATATACGTACTAATATACATATATAACATATATATAATATATATATACTATATAACTTACTACCCTAATCAATATACTATCTATATAATATTTATGATATATATATGTTAACAGTTCTGTTTGTGAAAGCCCAAATATTATATATACCTACATAATATATTTATGAGAAAATTGTCCAAATAAATCTCAGACATACTACATATATATAATATACTAATACCCATATACTAATATAAGCTATACCCTAATAATATATACCCCCTATATACCCCAACCTCCATATATGATGTTAACCAGTTCTCGTGTAAAGCCCCCAAATATACTTACCTACAGTATATACTAATTATAACAATATATCATATATACAATATATTATACCGTTACTATATATATAATATATATATATATATACTATATATTTTGGGTTTTACACAAAATTTTGATTTAGATATTGCCTAGGTTATTATAGAAAATTACATTACATTAAAGTTATAGCATTGAGTAACGTAGCCAATTCATCTATTAAAACCTCCAACTTAAACTGTCTATGTGACCCATTATAATGGTATCGCTTTAAAGATGAGGCTTGAATTTTTTTGAAGTTTAATTAATTAAAAAACAATAAGTCTCAGACTAAAAGTTTAATTTTTACATTATAAACACTTCAAAATATAAAATCACTATTCTTTAATTAATACCAATAAGAATTCTTAATAACTGAAACTACATTTCATTTTTAAAAAGGTGCGGAACAAAATCTACAATAAACAACAAACTCTTTTTGACTCCGCCACGTGCACACGTCCCGCTGAATTCCCCTGACGACTCCCACCCCGCGTAGATCCGCACCCTATGGTCTGGCACAGTCCACCACGGAGCGCGGAACTAGCCCGGCAAGCTAGCCGGACTAAACAAAGAGCGGAAGTGCCCACCTCTGATCATAAGCAATGAATACTACTATATATCTATATAACTACACTAATAGTATATATACCTAACGTATACCCTTCATAGTACATTATATCCTATACCTAAACTATACCCCCGCGCCCCGCCTATATATATATACTATCCCATCAGATATACTCTATATGACCTATATAGCCTAATATATCATATAGGCACCTATCTATCATGATACTATATAAGACCTATCATACTTACATAATAATCACCACATACTACTAATAACCCTCTTCTACTCCTACTCTCAGTATATATATATACTCACCCCGCCCAATATATATCTAATAATCACATATATATGAGAGTAGCGCTGAGGTAGGCCACATACTATATACATATATACTTAAAGAACTATACATCTACACACTAGCACAGCACATTATACCAATATCCCTACTATAGAGATTACTAAGATGTCCTAAAAACCTAAGACCACTACTATCATAACATCCAGACGCAGATGATACAATACATACGTACGAGATCGACACATAACTAAGCAACACATTAGACACCATCCCCTCCGTTTTCAACTAATTATTTATCTTCTAACGTCTAATACTAATTCAGCTAGCACTTATCCCTCATAACTATCGGGGTAAGATCCACGCATCCATTTCCCACCGTATTCCGAAAAAAGAAGCCGCTCTGATCCTTCTAACTATCGCCCTAAAACTGCTCACTTGTATTCGAAATATCCTAAAAGATCTCTTAAAACCCTTCGTCGACTCCTCACTTCTATCATAGCACCCATCTGACATACTCATTCTCGTTCTGTCCGCATCCAGCTAGTATCCGGCACTTTTGCGTATGTCTTCCACAAAAGTACTACCTGGCGACAATTTATATACTTCCTATCTTAACCGAATTTATGGTTTTCCACTCATCCTTAGAAACTACTGGCCAGACTTGTGCGTCAGTAGCGTATTGACATATAACCAAACAGCATGACCCGGAGCGGAACCAT
>JABUQX010083360.1:0-40868 GCA_015478945.1 Trachelipus rathkii | reverse complement strand
ACGCTGCGAGATTAAATACGCAGGACATGTGCATAAGAATGAAGAGAATTCCAACAAACAAGGATCGGTGGCGGGAAAGAAGGAAGCACCACAGCGAACTAGCCTGAGTTAGCAATTATCAACAAAAATATCAAAACACAGAATACGCACTCCTTGTGCTACGAGCGCGTAAACGTGGTGGTACGCAAATGATAGTTCCCTCGGCCACTTGCCGCTGGGGTGCCTATAGAATAGAGATAAGCACCAACAGAACAGTTTATAAGCGCTTTTGCTTTGACCTCGCACCCTATCCAAAAGCGCTGGTGAAACAAGCCTCCCCCCCATGATATGGAGCAGTACTCATACAAGTGGATGAGACCTTGTTATAGCTTGGAACAACGAAGAGAGAAAAAAAGTCTCGCAGTCTAAACAAGATCCCAGTTCCTTTGAGGCCGCCCTAGGCAACGTTGTAATGTGAGGTTTCCAAAGACATTTTTTTGTTTTTATGTTAAGGCCAGGATGTTTATATTGTAAAACAGGAGAGACGAAGGGAGAACGCGTGAAAGAGATAGGAAAATTAGAATGCGTTTTAGAGAAGGAAATTTGCAGAAGTTGGGTTTTTAAAGATTGAATTTCACAAGGTTCCAGACGACCCTATCCGTAACATTCTATAAAGGATCTGCAAGAATATAATCGGGAAGCTATAAACGAGAGGCAATTCTAGAAGTAAAAGAGGAAGCCAGAACTGGAAAATGAGTGAAGGAATAAAGGCGAAGTCATCGGCTATATGAAGTGGATTAGAGTTAGATGTATGCAGGTGAGAACGATTCCATAAATGAAAGTAGAATAAAGTATGAGATAAGACAGAACCCTGAGGAACACCACTATTACAGAAAAAGAGAAGAAGGAAGAAGTCGCCATCAACAACCAGCCGATATTTAGAGGATTGAAGGAAAGAAAGCCAGACATAGCAAAGAGAAAGAGGAAAACCAAAGGAGGCGAGCTTGGAGAGCAGTGACGCGTCCATACCCGGTCAAATGTTTGGATATGTCAAGCGCCATTACGCAAGTCTCCCCATAATTCCTAAGAGCTGAAAACCATAAATCGGTTAGATGGAAAAGTTTATTTCTAGCTCCATTTATGACTTTAAAAGCGCTGAAAGCAGTACTGGCTATCGGAAAGATAAGGATGCAGTTTCACAGATAATCTAAGAAGTCAGAGTTGAGACGGGTTTCAAAGATCTTAGATAGAATACAAGTGAGAACTATATAGCAAGATAGTTAGAAGGCATCAGAGCGGCTTCCTTTTTTCGAATAGGTTGAAGTGCGAGCTTTCCCACCTGCCATGCTAGTATTGAGACATAGAGTATAGTTGAACGAGAGGTGGGGATGGCACGGAAGCACACTCCCTCAAAATTTGGGAGGAATTGCCATCTGAGCCACCCGTCTTCCTATCCTCCATAGATTTCAGGGGCCTATGCACCGATCAAATGTAATCCAGGCACAAAGACATAGAAAACCTGAGAGAAGAAGGGAGGAGGAAGAGCAATGCCAGAAATCGTTAGGGTTGAGTTAGTGGAAAATAGAGGAGGCCAAAACTGGCCTCTTCAGTTGGAGAATTAACAAAAGAACCATCAGAGGAAAGGGAATTTACAGCATTGCTAAGATGTTTTTGGCAAAGAGGCCAGAAAGATTGTCAGTAGTGAGGAAACCAAGAAGTTAGCGCACTTTCCTTTGATGAAAAGCCCGCTTTGCCGTCGAAGAGTATCCCTGCAACTTATTTCTAAGCTGAATGAAAATTAGCGCAAGAGTGATTGGAGAACGAAGATTTTTTCCACCCCCGATTACGCACTGTCTCTTAGCCTGAATTGTCAGAGAACAAGCACGATCAACCATGGATTATAAGGTGAGAAAGATTTAGTTGAAGAAGGAATGAACTTGCTAGTCCCATCAAAGATTACACCTCCCTCCTTATCTTTTAAATATGTATACATCCTTCACTTATCCTAACTGAGGTAGCCAATTTGCTTCATCTGCAAACTTGGAAACCTACATTTAAGTCCCTTGTCTAAATATTTTAACATAATTTAAGGAACAACCAGCTACCTAGAAAGAAACGTTACGACCACAACATGTTCTCCTCTTCCATTATAAACTTATCATATCATTAATATTTTATATTATTATTATTATATTATTATATTATTATTATTATTATCATTATTATGATTATTATTATTATTATACTATATATTAATTATTATTATTATTATTATTATTATATATTATTATAAATATTTTACTATTATTATTATTTATATTTATTGTCATAATTCATCTTAATATTATTATTATTATTATTATTATATTATTATATTGATATATTATTCAATTATAATTATTATATATTATTATATTTATATTATTATATATTATTATTAAAAATTAAGAGACTTAAGAATCAAAAATTTTGTTGCTTATTTCAGAATGTGCGAAAACATGGAGGCCCTGTCTTACAGCCCTTGAGCTCATACTATATTATATATATATATATATATATATATATATATATATATCTATATATATATATATATATATATATAACTATTATATTATATATATATATTATATATATATATATATATATAATATATATATATATAATATATATAATATTATATTATATATATATGTATTAATATATAATATTATATATATTATTATATAGTATATATACTATATAATATATATATATATATATATATATATATATATATATTATACTATATATATTATATATACTATACTATATATATATATTATATATATTATAATATAATATACTATATATATATATTATATATATAATTATACAGGAGAGAGAGAGAGAGAGAAAGAAGAGGAAAAAAAAATTTAAATATATTTTTTCAATAAATCGTATCGTATCGTCATCGGCATAGTTTTTTTCACTTAATCGTCATCGTCATCGTCATCGGCAAAAATTCATAATCGTTACCCATCACTATATAGTATATATATTATATATAATGAAATATCCAATAATGAAATGAAAAAAGGATTGATTTATTTTTATCTCATTCTGGTCAGTCATCTCCGCATCATTAGATGATGATGACTGATATATATAAGTATATATATATATATTATATTATATATATTATAATATATATATATACTATATATATATATATTAATTATATATATATATATATATATATATATACTATATATATAATATATATACTATAGATATATATATATATATCTTACTAGAATAAAAGAGAATAAATGATATAGAATGAAAGAATTTCAAATACAACTAATTTCTATATATTATCTATATATAACTATATACTATTACCTATATATCATATATCATATATATATATATATACTACTATATATACTATACTATATATATATATATATTGTCAGGTAAGCAAACAACAACCTTTCTACTTTTTCTTCGAACTTACTCATCCGTGGCCAGGCCCCTATAACAATCTGCTATAAAAATACTCTGGTGTTACGTCTTGTAATCTATTAGTATTTAACCCTTCTATTGATAGGTCTAATAGCCCTTGAGGAACAATTCAAATTTATATAAGAAAACGAATACCAATTCATGCAGTGAAGATCTCCGGTATAATAGACTGGACGGACGGATTTCGTTTGTGTTACCTGGGAAACCTATTCTGAACGATATATTTTGTTGTTGATTAATATACCCCAGGATTCTCGTCCAATGCCTTGTGCTAATTTCCAATATGACCTCAAATATAGCAAATAAATCTTTTAAAGAAATAATTGACCAATAAACGAATCAACAGACACGCTAATAAATGTTAAAATATTTAATAATTATAAAAATAAAATAAAATGTTACCCAAAATCAATTTGGAAGACGACTATATACATCAACGAATATTTAAATGCATATAATTAATATATAATATTTATATAATAATATAAAAAATAATATATATATATAATAGATATATAATATATATATATTTATAATATGAATTCTGACGTATCAATGTAGTATTAACGTTGCAGTAAATATTTTAAGATAAAAAATATTACTAAAACTTAAAAGTTATTATCCTTGAATATATTATTTAATATATTATAAAATATGAATTTATATGCAAATATATATACTCGTAATGCTCTGAACACAGCATCTAAGACTACGATCTATATTATATTCGCGAACATATATTTACTACTATATTATATATATAAATATATATTAATTAATAGTATATATATAATAATATATTATATTATATATATTATATATATATATATATATATACTAACATATATTATATAATATATTATATATATATAAAATATAATAATATATATATATATAATATATTATATATATATATATCTAATATTATATATATATATAGTATTATATATACATATATATATTATGATACTAATAATATATATAGTATATTATACATATATATATATACTTAAATATGTATATGCGCCTAAATTATTAGTATATAAATAAACATATCTAACAAATCAAAAATAACTAGTAAGGCATTACTTTTAGAAGATTTAACACATTTATATGTTAAATCAAAATATTTTTAAAATATTAAAAATTGAAATAAACATCAATTATTTTACACTTAAAAATGCAGAAGCTGTTCGCTGGTCAGGTGATCCAAGATTAAATTTTCTATTCAGAATAGAAAGTTTAATTATGGGACTATTTGTTAAATAAGAAACATTAAATAAAATATATCAAAGAATATAAAAATAAATTTAATTATTTTATTATGAAAAATAATAGATTATAAATAAATTTATAAAAGATATTACCTCAAAGACAAATCTACTGTCAAAATATACCTGGTAGTGTCTAGACGGAGTGTATAACTCTAAGACTCAAGCTGTGCCGCAGAAAACGCAACATAAATGCACATTGTGCAGAGTATCACCATAAATCATGCAAGCACAATTATGTACAAACATATTCCTATTCGTAGGCCGTATATATATTAATAAATAGGATAATAAAACAATTACATAATTACACTTCAGCAAGACTTTTACGGAAAGAATAAAGAGACACTTCAATTAACACAAAATGCACAACAACATATGCAACTAAACACGTTAGGTAAAATTGCATCGAGACAATACAAAACAGGAGCTACCAACATTACGCCATGTTACGTCAAAGGAAGGCAGGAGAGTGTTAAATTATGATCTCGAAGACCTTTAAAGGGAAGTGCGTAAAGCTTGACTACCTTTTGCACGCACTAATAAATAGTTTCAATTAGTAAAAGAAAAGAGTATACATTAACTACCTAAAAATTAGAAGAAAGTGTGGTTGCAGGTAAACAAAGGAGTAGGAACGCTTATATACCCTGCTACAATAGTAGAACTTGAATAAAATAAAACAATCGATTTTAGTATAGTAGAAAACAAGCGAGTACTGAAGATTCTGAACTCCACACCTCATTGCAATAAAAATAAAATTAAAAATATTTACATATAGACGTTTAACATAAAACTGTGTATGATATTATATATTATCATAGTATTATATAATATATATATAATATACTATATATATATATATATATAATATATATAGCTTATAATATATATATATATATATGGGTATCATATAGATATATACTATATATAGCGCAATCGGCAAAACATCATAGTAATATATATATATTATATATATATAGAGGTATATATATATATATATATATTATTCTATATTATATATATTCTATATATGTTAACCCTCGTATATATATATATTTACTAACATTTATATATCATGCAATTCATATATAACCTAATATCACTCTCTCGTACTAAGCCGTACTATTTATTTATTATACTATGATATTTTACCCTACCCGTAATCTATTATCTGTTATACAGATATATAATATTTATATCATTATTATATGTATATATATTGATATATATAATTATATATAGATATACTTATATGTACTTATATAAACTATATATATATAACTATATATCTATATATTATATATATTATATATTATATATATACTATATAATTAAATATATACATATTTAATTATGTGGGAAGGGAGATATGGTTTTTATATGTAAAAGCTCCGTTATATGATGTGTTATGTATATATATATATATAATATATATTATTATATATCATAGTATATAATATAATATATATATATATATGTATATATACTATACTTAGTTATATAGTTATATATAGTATACTATATATATATATGCTTGTTCTCTCTCTCCTTATAATAAATATGTGCCCTGTACAAGAAATAATAATAATAATATTATAATGAATTAAATATAAAATTATGGCGTTCGTCGAATTGTTTAGCAAAATCAGCGCGCTACACGTGATTAAAAATGAAGCTTTTTGAAACAAATTGATTCCCGTTTTTTCTTAAACAATTGCACATGTTTAAATAAAGAAAAATATGACTTTATATATATATATATAATGAGTGATACCTATATATATTTAGTAGTATAGAGTACTTATATATTGATAATATATATTATATATATTATATATTATAATATACTATATATACTATATATATATAGATATTAATATAATTACGTTATATATATATTATATATATATATAATATTATATATATATATAATATATATATATATGTATATATTATAGTATATTATATATATATATATATATAGAGTATATATATATCAGGGGCGTTAGTGAACATAGGTGGTAGGGTAGGTAGCTGCCCTAGTCCTCAGATATTGTTCTGAGTTTTTAAATAGAATAAATTAATAATGTTAAGGGGTAAACTATAATTGTAAAGTATTAACACATTTTATATGACAGTGGAAAAAAGAAATTATAAAAAAAATTAAAAAAAAAAACAATCTACATGTAAAAACGGTTATAATAATTAAATTAATTTGGAAATTTTAGTTCCTACCCTTCTTAAGAGTGAATTTCTATACTATCGGCGTACGTAAGAATTTCATTTCTCCTATAGTATTTTAATGGTTTGGCCAGCTAACATACCTGTGCTGCCAGACGTAAAAGAAAACATTCGTACAAGTTGAACTATTAAGGACCTTTGTATTTACGTGTAGTAGTAGCTATATATACTATATATATAGTATATATCCAAATAAGCTTATAATCGTATATATATATATATTATATTATATTATATATATATATTACTATATACTATAGTAGTAATTTCATATATTCATACATATATATATATTATACACTATATATAGTATAGAAGACTAGCTAACTACGAGTCGGTGTATCTCTCACTCTCTACTGAATAACTAGTTACTACAGTGTGCCCTCTCTCATTTTATACTAAAACTACATATATATCATAGCTCTCTCACATATTCTCCTCGAGGTTACATACCTTAATTTTACTCTCTACTTTATCATATAGCTAAGGTGTTATTATTATATATAAAACTATAATAGTGAGTAGTATAATATATAATACAGTAGATATTCATAGATAAAGTAATGAATATAATATATATACGACAGACGTTATTCTGTTACGTAATCAAACTACATTGCAGCTCTCGAGCAGTATTTAGCCTGAAGAGTCCTGCTTTTGGTTACTTAATATGATTTTATTACATACTTAAAGTGATATTATCCTTGATATAATTAAATAATTTAAAAATAGTGCATAATGGAAGTAAGTAGATTTTTTATTGAAAAAATAGCTTTAAAAGCTTATCTAAGGAAGAGGTGTGAGTGTGGAGAGAGAGAGTGAGAGAGTTTAGTTTAGGAAGAGTTCTAGACTGTCAAGATATTCACGAAAAATTTCCTCTTGTTTATTTATTATTAGTTATTATTATTTATTAATTATTATTATTACTATTATTATTATTACTTATTATAGGTTATTATTATTTATTATTATTCATTATTATATCAATAATAATAATAATCAATAATTAATAATAATAATAATAATAATAATAATAATAATAATAATAATAATAATAATAATTAATTACATACTAAAAAATACGAAAAATAACTAAAAATAATAATCAATAATAATAATTAATAAAAAATCATAATAATTATTGATAATATACAATTGAATAGTAGTAGTAGTAATTTATTATTATAATTATATGTACTATATACTATAGTATATATATATGTCTAATATATATATATATATACTATATATAATATATTATTATATATATATTATATATATATAGATTACTATATATATATATATATTAATAAGTAGATATATTATATATATAGTATATAGCTATATAGTATATACCATGCCTAACCAATTATAATCTTCAAGGTACGCCACTGATAATATAATATATTATATATACTCTATATATATTATATAAATTATAAAATATTTATAGGCTAGATATAGAACTATATATCTAGTATTAGATATAGCGTGTATATTATATAGAAAGTGACGTATATAATTAAGTTGAGTGGCCCCCACGATCATTACATACTATAAAGATAGGGGTGAGGGGTAATAAGGCAAAGCGGGGGGATTCTTTACTATGAAACAACATCTTTTGTACAGATATGTAATCAGTCGCTTATAAGTATAACTACTATATAATAAGTTATAATATAATTGGGGTGTATACTTTTATATATATCATATAGGTGTATAGTATATAAGTTTAGGGAAATCGTATATAATATTACTTTGATACATATGATCTATATAATATATTGACTTATATTATAGTCTGACCAGATTGAGGTGAGTATATTTTATATATAATGTATATTATATATATATATATATATATATATATATATATAGTTATATATATAATATTATATATATATATAGTTAGTATATATGAATAATAGATATATAAATAGATATATGATACTTATTATATACGAGTTCTTAACATTAATATAGTAATATATAATATAATTAGTATATAGTATATATATATATATTATATAGTATATATATTATATATATATATATATAATATATTATTATATATAGTATAGGATTCTACAATATATATATATAATAATATCATATATATATATATATGTGGTGTGTGTGTGGTGTGTGTAGTTGTGTGTGTGTGTGTGTATGTTTTTTTTTTTTTTTTTTTGCCATCTAAACAGTAAAATCATGTATAATTTCCTCCATTTACATTGTGTATATATTATGAAAACACTCATTAAAGTCAGTTCTGATAGTTTTTCCACTCTTGTATAATTGAGAAAGTTTGCTAAGAGAATTTTGAAAATTGATAAAATATCTTTCTTGTATGCACAATGTGAATAATAAGATAGATGCTAGAATCCGTATTGAAACAAATGTAATCCTTTTGATCAAATTTATTTATAAAAATTTGTTTTTTAATGGATGTCGATTGAATCACTTTACAAAAATTGGTTAAATATGGATCTCCTTGTCTTACTCTACATCGGGTATAAATATTATTAAGAAAATGGATTCCAAATTCTTTGTTTCTTTTCATTTATAATTCATTCTGACACGAGAGATTCTTCTTTCTTTATAAATTAATTAATTAACGGAAAGCAGAAGTTTTGCTGGAAACACCAAATTGTTTTTAATTTTTTTATCTATGTTTTTGCGAAAATCTTTCATAGCAAGCATTACATTTGTAATATGATTAAGAGCAGTTGCTCTTACTAATGATGGAGACTGGAATTTAATGTTTAATGGAAAAGTAAGTTGAAATTAAACCATTAACCAATTCACTTATTATTACAGATTTCAAAAGATTTGAGATTTTTTGAAGAAGGTTCAATATCTTGATTCATCTCAAGCTCCTCTAAAGCAGAGGTCTCCAAAGTGGGGTACGCGTACCCCGGAGGGTACGCAAAGTGATACTTAGGGATACTCCAAAGAAGTAGGCTCACGATCACTTGCGAGTTTCTGATCGCGTATCACGTGACTGCGAGGTTCTCTCATTGGTCGTTTATTATTTATTATGTTATATTATTATGTGTATGTTATTTAATGTGATTATTCAGTCATTGATAATATATTATTAGTTATTATATGATCTATAGGGTGTAACAAAACTGAATATTATTCCTCTTTGAGGTAACGCGCGATCTCAAAAAAGTTTGTGAAGACCGCTTTCTGTCTAATAGCTACCAAGTTCTTAATAAAACTTTCTGAAACGATTAACTATCATTAATCGTAACTTCGTTCACCCAAACTCCATATCAGATTTTTTTTCTCGAAGCGAGTCATTATTGTTTTGTCCATGTGTAGATTAATCTCTGGCGTCGGTGTATAGTATTAATTATTTTCCTGCTAAAAATACGAGGTATGTTGTGTCAGTACGCTTCGGTTTCGAAATAAAGATATTAAATATGCCGCTTCAATTGTATGCATTTTGTTGTTAATATAGTTTTGCAATGTGGATGTACTCCATTGATGATAGTATATGAATATCAATATATATGAGCAACTAAAATCCCACTTGTTTATGTCTTTCGACAGTCTTGGGAACATTCTAAATTGATATTTTCCTACATTTGTGTCTACTGCACATTCACTCGTATAGTTGTTAAATTCTCTGCTGTTAGAAAAAGTCACTATTATATTTTCCAACCTCCTTTTCGTGAGTGATGTCGCGTTAGAGATTCTTCTTTTTTGTGCGTAGTTCTCTCAATCAACGACACATAGCTAGAGAAAAATCTCACAAAACCACATATAGCTTTCTTCACTAAACATATTATAACATATCCTTTATTTGGGTCTTATAATGATACAAATTTATTATTTTTTTATTTTTCGTGTTGTATATATTAAAATTTCACTCGGTCGATCAAGAATAAGTAATTGAGATTGAGTGAGTTTGGGAGTGAGCCTTCTTAGAATGCGCTGGCTTACGGCCTTATTAATGATATATATCAGTATATCAAATGATATGAATTATCCCTCGCGCGTTATATTAGTATATATTGTAATTAGATCATATATATATATATATTACTACTTGGTATATAATATATATATATATATATTTTATATATTATATTATAATAATTAATCATATAGACCTGATATATATATATATATAAGTATAATTCTACTAGTATACTATATATTTAGGCTTACGTAGATATATATATATATTTATATATTATTATATTAATATATATATTATATATTATATATAGATATATATATAAATATATAGTAATATATAAGTATACTATATATATATTTATAGTATATATATATATATATATATAGATAACTTATATATATAAGTAATAGTAAAATTAGATTAAAAATTAATATTTAAAAGATGTCTTTATTTGAGATTTTGCTTAATTTTGGTTTATTATATAGTATATACATATATATAACCTAAATACTATATATCATATATATATGATATATATATATATATATATATAATTACTATTATATATCTATACATATCTATATATATATATAGGTACTATATATATATATAATATTACTACTAACCATATATATATATATATTATATAATATATATAGTATTCGATATAGTACTACTACTATAGTATATATTATCTACTATATAATATACTTATGAGCGTATTACATATACCACTCATATAATAATATATATATACATATAATATCAAATATATATTTATAGGTCTATATATATATAGTATATATATTTATATTTATATTAATTTTATTATCTATATATATATAGTATATATTATTTGATATATTACTTATATTATATTATATATATGGATTTTTTTTAATTACTATTTATTATATATAGTATAGAACCTAGGTATACTATATCCTTCATTTCGGTTATATATATACTTATTATATATATAGCTATATATATACCTATATTGTATTTTGATAATACTATATATATATATATATATATATATATATATATAGAATATATATATAATTATATTATATATATACTATCATTGGCCGTAGTTCAAGGGCGATGGCTGGAGTATGGGCATGCGCTAATCTTATTTTTATAGAACAAATAATAGATTAGAAAAACAAATAAAAAATATAAAAAATTTTAATTATAATAGAGCCATAAGAAACTAAATCTACTCATAAATCTTAAAGAAATACTAAAACCAAAAATGATCGGTTGGTATTTATGCTTTTCCTCTCTATCCACTGCTTAACTTTCCTACATACATCCCGCGTAGCTGAGAATAACAAGTATTCCTCATACTTGGAATGCATATAAAGGGAGCTGCGCCGCTCCGCTCGTCTTGCTCTCCGCACGTGTGATATGTCCATAAATATTTTTTTTTATATAATTTTCTTGACTCATTCTTAGTTCACTTGCAGAATTTTAATTATTAACTCTTTTTAATTATTTTTGACGTTACTTCCATCTATTATATTTAAATGGCTAGTCTAGTGTTGAACTTATTGCACGGATATAAAAGACAAATTTTATGTAAACAGATAGTGTGTCATCTGCTCATGAAACACTCATTCAGATCGAAATAGCCTCACTAATAGCACGCAATTAATAAAAAATACATAACGTATAGAAGTGGTTCGACGAACAAAATCGCCAGATCTATTGAGGAAGGCTAATTTGAGATCTGGGGTAACTCATGTTTTTCGTCTTAGGTAACAAGAATTACGAAACTTGATTATTAATATATCTGAATTGTTATTGGCTTTATATATGAGCTCACCTTATAACTATTATATTAATATTATATAATACTATAATATTTTATATTATATGTATATTATATATATGGTATGTAAGATAATATTATATATATATAACGGTGTATATATAGTGACGGTGTAAGGAGTATTAATATAATCACTTTATATTATATACACTATTATATATATATAGTATAAAAGTATATTATATATATATATATATATTATAATATATATAATAATAATAAATTATATATATATATATATATTTTAGTTTTATATTTTTTCTGTATTATTATTATTTGTATATATATGTAATCTGATATAATATAAATTAGTAATATAAATATATATATATGCCTTATAGATATCACGCGTATGTTTAGATGTATAGTGTACTATATATATAGCTTATAGTATATATAGATACTATATAGTCATACGGTGATATATATTATAGATTAGTAGTAACATATATATATATATAGTATTATGTATTATAATATCTATGATATATATATATATATAGATACTATGTATATAGTATAGCAGAAATATTCACGTACACTCCCTGTATAATCTATAATATATACAGTGTATAATAATATATATATATATATATAATATATATATTAGGATATAGTATAGTTATAAATTTATAGTATTACGTATGGTATTTTTTAGGATATAGTATATATATCGGTGCCTACCCAGGGGTGAAAACATCTACTACGCCACTCGAACGACTATATATAGTATATATATATATATATAATATATATATATATTATATATATTATATATATAGTATATATATATATATACTATTAGATATATATAGTATATTTATATAGTATATATATTTATATAACTTATAAATATTATTTCTTCATTAATATTATATTAGTATATTATAATTTTTATTTTTTAGACATTGACAGAAAAATATTGAAAAAGTTTAATTTTTTAGTAATATAATATATATACTAATATATAATATTACTAATATATATATTTGATATAATATTATTATTAATAATATATATATATATATATATTATAATAATATTATAGTATATATAATTGCTATATATAACTAATTATAGTATATAGTGACAATTTTTCTATTACCTACTCCGTATCTAGCTATTAATATAGTTTATAGCACTCTGTATACTAGCTATATATAGTGAGATGATATTAATATATATAGGTATTATAAATATATATATAAATATATAGTAATATAATACTATATATATAAATATATACTATATATATATAGTATATGATAACTATATTGTACCTTATTTATAGTATATTATATATATACTAGTTATTATTCATTTAATATATATAGTATTTACTTTTGACTTAATAGTTCATTAATAAATAATATAAACTCTAGTAATTATATATATATATACTATACTTCGTAATACTATATACCTTATATTGTGTTCCTTAACATGTTTGGGGACCTCATCTTGATATCAGGGATTACGATTGGGAGTTCTTATCGAAACAATCAAAAGACGTGTTTATGGAAAGTAGTGCCACTATGTATGCTCTACAGTTTGGTGAGTGCGCTAAGCAGCACACTTTACTGACCATATATGCATACAAGTTCAGTGAAATAAAAAGAATAATAATCAAATGACGCGATCATGCCACTACACAATAATAAATTGTGCGTTGCTAAAGACACTATTATTACTAAAATAGTCGTAAACATAAATTGTATATTGTGAGTTTAACAAAATATATACAATTGAGTTGTATTTTACGTGAGTTATTATATATTCATGAAATTGGTTCTTCATGCAACGACTTCTATGGTTCCACATTAAACATTCTCCTTACGTTGGGTGCCTCAACACTTGTCTCGGTACCCCCGCCTGTCTAGAATGAGTCTAGTTTAACTCATATTTGTATTGTTTCTGATTGCGAATGTTTGATAACCTGACATAAATTGATGTTATTAATGCCATTTTCTTACTGGTTCATGACAATCGACGTAACGCGTATATACAAATCATTATTATTCTTAAGCTATTTATTGATTGATTATTATATTTGATAGTAATACTTTGATTTATCGATGATTATGTGATTAATTATTATTCATTATGTGATTGATTGGAAGTTTTATTATTAGTTATTTTATTATTTATCATTATTTTTACTTGTTAAGTTTTAATTGTTTTGTTTGAAGCTGCTGATTAGTTAATGTTATTGTTATTGTTTTTGTGATTATGTTGTTACTCTTTCTGTTTTTGGTATTATTATTATTATTTATTGATGTATTATTATTATTAAATTATTATTATTATTATTATTATATTTTATATTATTATTATTTATTATTATTATTATTTCATTATTATTATTTTATTTATTAATATATTAGTTATTATTATTACTTGTATTATTATGTAATTATTGTTATTTATTATATTTATTATCGAATATTATTTATTTTTATAAATATGATCCAATTTGATTTTATTGATTTATTTGATTATTTTATTAATTATGATTGTTATATCTGTGAGAAATATTCTAGCTATTGTTCATTACTTATTTATTATTTCATATGAGTTTGCTGCTATTTGTATTATTAATTTATTTATTATTATTATTATTATTATGTTTATTATCAATTATTATTATTATTATTATTATGTATTTATTATTATTATTATTTGATTATTATTTTTGATTAGTTATTTGGAATTATATTCATTGTTATTATTATTACTATTATTATTATTATTATATTATTATTAATATGTATTATTATTATTATATTATATTGATTGACTGTCACTCTTAATTGAAGTTTTATGTTATTATTATTATTATATTATTATTATTATTATACTCAATATTAAAACTAAAAACCATATCTAAAGTATTAAATTATTATATTTATTTAACACGTTATCTGTTATTAGTTATTTATGTTACAATACTTGTTGTGTCGTTTATGTCGTACACACAAAGTTGCGTTGAATTGCATTTAGACGTTTGAAAACGGGGGGCACAGGTTAGAAGCAGATGTTCATATAAATGTTTTTGATTGCTATGAGGCTACTGCTTCAGATCAATCCTCCATAACCGTAGGATGTGATATGATCTAATATATATGTTTACTGATAATGTATAGAATTAAGTTAGTGTAAATTTGGTTATATAAGTATATTATATATATCTATTATAATTATATATATATATATATAGATTATTAATTATGCTATGTATAGTGATTTTATCTCGATATATCATACTAATATATATAGTGGGGTGTGTCGTGGTAGCGTGTTGTGAATGTGTGTGTGTGTGATGTGGTGTAGTCTGGTAGGTGTGTGTGCATTTCTGGGAATGAATGTAGGAGTGGAAAGTTTATAAGCTATCTCAGGGGTCAATTTGGAATCACCAAACGAAGAAAGAGATCTAGGTTCCCAATGTTATGGACAATAAATAATGAATAATTATATAAATAAGATTTGAATTAATCACTAGAGTACATGACATTGGAATAAGAATAATGATAATAATAATAATAATTAATAATAATATATGTAAATAATCAATAATAATAATTAATTAATATAATAATAATAATCTATAATAATAATAATAATTAATAATAATAATAATAAATTAATAAATAATAATAATCAATTAAATTAAAATAAAATAATAATAATAATAATAATAAGTTGAGATAAATAATAATAATATATAATAATAGTATATAATAATAATTAATAATGTAGAAATAAATAATAATATGAAATTGAAATAAAAATTTTGAAAAAAGAAATATAGTAAGAATAATTAAACTAAAATAATAATATAATAATAAATTAAATCTGATAAAGAAAATTAATGTAAATATAATACGAATAACAAGAAAGCATAGAAATAAGAAATAATATATAAAAATGAATGTTATTTCATATTTATTAAGTATATGATATAAATTAAATAGAAAATGGCAAGGATAAGTGCCAGAGGGGATGGATGATAAATGATTACTATAGCCTAATAACCATGAAATTAATGTGGATTAAATGCAAGTCTCTAATCACATGTATTATAATGTCAATAATATAATGACAAATAAAATCAGATATAGATAAGTTGCTACTAATAATAAAAAAGTCCCCGTTGACGGTGTGGGCAAGTGGTAATAATGAATAATAATTGACCACTCAATGAGGGAATAATAATAATAAGTCAACTTAGTAAAATACATCGAATGATGTTTTTCGGGCTAAGTTACGGGTATAGTAATCTAATAACCGACGGCATCCGTCAGCATGCCTGGAGACCTCAAGGAAGATCCTACGTGAAATACTACTACTACTAGATCTGATGCTAACAAACTCAAACTACTTCACCTCATTATCCATGAGCGTACAATACATTACTACTACTGTGGCAAGGGATCAACCTCAATAGTATGAATAACCATAAATAATATATTAAATACAAGTATAAATTAAAGGTAGAATACAAAAAAAATAATGGAAGATATAACGAATAATAACGTTAATAAATCCAAAATGAAAATAGATAAACATACCACTACGATGGAATAGGATAACAAAAAAGAGACGTAGAAATATCAATGATATGATATTAAGATGATAAAAAATATAAAATAACCAATAAATAATAAATAATAATATATTAATAAATTAATAGTAATAATAATACTTAAAAATAATGATAATAACAATAAACTAAAGTGAATAAATAAACCTAATTTCAAAAAATTTCCTAAAAAAATTACAGTGAAGAAAATTCCTAAAAAGTTCATAAAAAACTACACTAATCCTAAAAATAATAATAATTTTTAAAAAATTTAAAATATTAAATATAAAAATAATAATAAATTAATAATAATAAAAATAAATAAAAATATAAAAATAATAATAATAAAATAATAAAATATATTAAATTTTAAGCTATAAAATAAATTTGTGAAGGTATTTACTTAATAATAAATAACTAAAGACGGATTATCATAATTAATCAATAAAAATATTCATTTGGGTTATAATCCCAATCTCAATCATAATTAATAGTGTAATAAGAATAACACTCAACTAACGTGACTAACACACATCCACAACAACACACTAACCTACACACACAACATACGCAACCCACACATATAATAACACAAATACATCTAATCAATCATGAGATACCCTAGATTAACAAAATCAAATGTAGACGACATATCTAAACTCGTTTTGGAATCAGAATAAGGAATAATATAATAATAATAATTAATAATTAAATAATAATAATAATAAATAATTAATAATAATAATGATAATAATATATAATAAATGATATTAAATAATAATAAAAGGGATAATAAATTAATAATAATAATAATAATAAAATAATATAATATATAAATAATAATAATAATAATAATAATAATAATAATAAATAATAATAATAATAATAATATAATAATAATATAATATAATAATTAATAATAATAATAGAAAATAATGAAGTAGGTAAATGAAGAAGATGAGGGAATTAAATTAATAATAATAAATAATAATAATAATTAATAATAAAAATAAATAAATACGTACTGCCTTAACAAAGATTTTGCGTCAAAACATTTGAAGGTCATTTTCATGTAAACTTGTTGACAAAAACTGATTCCGAATATGACTCCGTTTTCCTATATAGATTTGCTTAATCAGTTTTTGAGATAACAGGGTGGTCACAAAATACGAATTAATAAATAACAAATTTATGTTAGGTTTGTAACGAAATTCACAATAAAAAACACGAAAGATAATATATTATACAAATTATGTTAAGTAAGAAGGTAATAAAAACATAGAGCATAATTAGATCAAAAACATTCAATATATCAGAAGTCACCACAATGCACAGATCACTAAATCCTCCTGCCCAAGGTGATAGCCCATTTGTACCCAAAAATTTTTTTATCGCTTGGTTCTATATGATTGTCTGGTCTGTGTGCAGCCAAAGTGCGAGCAATCACGTGTGTGAATGGACACAATCACTCAACAATGACGTCTAGCCATGTACATATAGATAGTACTATTACTTATCCAGGTATCCTTCTCTCTCACAGATCACCTCACTTGCACCTACTCAATACTAAGATACCTCTCCCCTGTCCTCATCTATAACATCCTAGATTATCTTTGAACCGGATCTTAATCAGTCGACCATGTGTAATAACCGTGACCATACTGCTAAATAAGCTCATATGGAGGTACGATTCAAATTTTTTGAAGTCATAGAGGCATTTCTGTACGAGTTCTACATGTTGCAGATCTAAATATGGGATATCGCCCAAAAGAAAGTATTATCCCAAAAAAACTTGAAATCAACCAAACAATAAAAAACTTTTTCTACGGGCAGATGCGTCGATAATAATACACTCACACACACGAGTCATATGAGAGAATATTAGGAAATGTCTATACATATGTGTATAGATTATATCGAGCGTAATATGTTATGCAGGGTAAACATAAAGATCCAGCTATATGATAGTGCAATAAATACTGCAAATATGTGAAAAAAATCATAGGTCAACCATATATAAATTTGAATATCATTCCACTCATATGTCAAACCAGACCACTTAATCAAACAGGCGCTTCATCAGTCCGGTAGTTTGTCATGGGTGAGTGTTGGTGCAGAAAATAAATCGTTTCCTCTTGTCCAAACCAGATGGTTCGTATGTAATTAATTTGATGCCACTCATACAGTCAGATTTTCACCTATAGCATGGCGCATACTAACTTTTTCCCAGCGGTCTTCTTTTAGCCCTACTATTCCCAACAAGCATAATGAAAACAAGGTAAACATAAGTAAAAATGGTACTTAAGTGTAATATTCCGCTAGCTGCACCTAAGTAAGTTTAAGTTGACCAATACTTCAAATTCAACGCAGTATATAGAACACACTGGTGTTCAATATATCTAAGCTCTGCAAGATCCATTTCTTATATTTATAACATATTCCTCTTAATTCATGATTTGTTTGATAGTGACCAATAATTGGAAATCGAAATGAAACATTAAAACAATATTGCCATTGTTCAATAAAAACCACACTTCAAGACTTTCTCTATGAACTATCCATAAAAACAATCGCCAAACTTCTGAGTCAGTATTTAGGTAAACACCCATTTGAAGTAGGGTCCAGGGAATGTTCCTACAGAATATATACTAAGGTCATCATTACTTCTTCAAATGAAATTATGGCAAGAAGTTAGACTACCTATACATCTTGTCCCGAAAAAGAAAAGTTATAGTTATAACAATTGGGTCATAGAAGCCACAGTTCTCATGCTAGCTTAGTCTAGATGCGTAAAGCTCAGAATCTTGAGACTTCGGAGAAAAAGCAGAGAACTTAATCATCTAGTAAACAAATAAATCCGAAAACCTTAGAATCAATTCTTCCTACGAAGAAGAGAACTGTTAGCTGTAGAAAGTACTTTCTTCATAATTCACTACACTATCCTGCAACACCGAATAGGTGCACACACAAATTCCTGGATATCTTCTTCATCAGAACAATGCTAGGTCTGGGAGTGAGTGAACACTGGGATTGGGACATTGTCGGAGTGGGGTACAGGTCGCCTTGCTGATTCCAAATCCGGATACTCAAATTTTCGTTTCTTGTAACGATTGATACCTTCACATTAATCCAAACAAAAATAAACAGTTCACTGTGGTGATTCTTTGGCTCCTTCGCCATACCATAGGTACACCAAATTTTAAACCTTTTCTTCGTCCATTTTTTCCAACTAGACTAGATTTTCGACACACTGATATATATACTTAAGGACCATAAATTAATGGGGAGCCCAAGAATATTTCCTATTGGGTCTCCGAAGTTTTCATTCACAAAGTATGCGCTAAGATATATGCTATTAGCCTTCATCAAAAGTTAGTAATATTTTCTTCTGTAGGTATTATACTACAAATATTCACCAAGATGTAAGCAGAATAACATTGGGGTTATTCAAACAGACTCTTCGTGAAGTACTCATTAGTGTTCTGAAATATAGAATAACTAAAATAATAAAAGTAATATATAAATAAATATAAGTTATAAATAAGTAAAATAATAAATAAAACAAAATAATTTTTACTGAAAAAATATGATATTAAAAAAAGATATTTATAAAAATTTCATCTCTGGACATTTTCATTTGCCATGTTTATAAGGTTTTAAATATACTAATGTCCAATTTCTGAAATCTTAAGCACACCCCGATATACTTATAAAAGTCGATAAAAATATATACAAAATGGTCAGCAAAAAAAAAAATTTAAATGTGAAAAATATAGTAATCAATAATAAATATATCATTTAATAATAATAAATAATAATTATATTAATAATAAATAATAATAATTAAATAATAATAATAATAATAATAATAAATTAAATAATAATAATAAATTAATATAATAATAAATAATTTATAATTATAATAATTAGAAAATTAATAATTTAAAAAATTAAATAATAATAATTTAAATAATAAATGAAACAATTTAAAATAATTAATAATAAACTGAATAATAAATAAAATATAAAATATAAATAATAAATAATAATAAAATAATAATTAATGGAAATGAACCATATAAATAATATGAAGTATAGTAATAGTTTATTAATTACTTATTGATAGATTTATTTTAGTGAGTGTTATATGAAAATTATAGGAGTAAACTGTCATTTAATTCTTGGTAATTGCGTTGTGTAGACTTAGCGACCAAACTAACTGCTGTCAGCTGTTTTCTATATCTTAGTATTAAAGGAAGAGGAGAATAATTAAATATCGCCTTAATTAATCTATAGAATTTCATAAACACACCTTACTGACTAGGAAAATTATACTTAACTAGAAAAGATTATTAATTATAGAAAAATACAGTGCTTTTTATATTTATGCTCAATTATACTTGTGCGATTCATTTAAAAGAAAGTGCTTTAGAGGCTTCAATAAATTGTGTTATATGTTAAAAAAGGTGCTGGTATCCAATAGAAATTTTTAGTAGGATAACTTAGTAGATCGGAAAAATGAAACGTATATATAGACAATCAAAAAATCGAATTTAATCGCTATGATATTTAACTAGCAAATATGCCGTAAGATACTTGGGATGACAATTATAACAATAAGTATTTGTGAGGAATGTATAATTCGCATAATAAATCTTCTTCAGTATCTATAACGGAATGTATTTTTTTTAGTATGACAGTGATTGGTACATTTTCTCTGTTACTTCACTATATTCATATATCAATGTAGTACCCAATGTTTCGATCCCGCTGATCATATACTATATTAACATAGCTATAAATACATATTATATATATACCTCACACTATCATATATATTATCAATACACTATTAACCATATAATATCTATTAATATAATCATAATATCATAATTACAGGATATAATAGAGCAACTAAAGTAATCTATAATTATCCATATATAGTTAAACGTTTCATAGGCTATCTTGTGCATTATAGTTTATGCTTAACCGAGTGTTTTACAGCCTGTTTTAAATTTTTTATTCATAAAGTAGTGTTTATTTAATTATGCGAAAATTTGATTTAGAAAATATGTGAAATTGTAATATTATATTTAGAGGTTTTAATTATTAACAAATAATATATATATCGAATAAGTCGACTTTTTATAGAAGGAGCTTAGATTGAAAAACATATGAGCTCTAAATTCTCATTACTGAACAGCCGATAAATTATTAAGATTAAGTTTTATGAGTTGTTTTACCTTTTATTTAATAACTTTTAAATGTTTTACGTTAATATAATATTGATATATCATTAATGCAGCTTTTAGACAACATGTTATATATTAAACTATATAAGGTTATAGGTTATTATTTTAGGAGGTGGGTTAAATTTAAATGTAACGTCTCAAGTTAGTGAAGCATGTGCGATGCTATGCATAATTGCAGGGATATAAAAAACGATGTAGCAGATAAGTTTATGTATTTTTACATATTTATCGGATTACTGATTTAGTTGGTATATTGTCTCTATTTTTAATTAACAAAATAAATTTTAAAAAAATTATAATAAATAATATATGAAGTTTATACAGTGCGTGTTAGCATTAGAGCATTAATCTACGGTGAAATCATAGTTTGTGTTATGAATTGAAGATAGGCGCTTAAGTTTTATTTAATAAAAACCCCAATTTCTGATGGAACCGATTTTATCTAGAGCCTGAGACGGTGGTGCTGCTAGATATGTCGATTGTTGTGTGTATATAGTTGTAAGACGTCTGCTAGAATTATAGAATTATGGATCAGAAGGACCAAAGGATGGAGGGAGGGAGATGTGCACGCAACGGCGTGGCGAGGGTTGCATCATATGGCTAGACCTGCGCAGATAGAAGCGCTCTACTAGGCCTGGAAAGTGGATAATCGCATGAATTCTGCTGAAATATGAAGCCTCGCTAAAGGCGTGCATCCTACCGTATGAGGACATGATGGTATACTGTACTGTACTGAGACCCGCAGTAGCCGGAAGGAGGATTCTTTTTCAGAAATAAGACTGGATAAAATATTCTCCAACTATAACCTTTCTAAACAATTTCAGACTAGAAATGGTGGAGGACCTGTGGGCACTATTATAAAACATTACACTCGCTGTAAACACGTCGTGAGAATCTTGAATCTCCTAAATTTCGATGTTCTGTGTGCTTTAAAATCTTTCTCCACGGTAACTACTACCAGGGTTATCATTGTGTTTTCTGCTACTGCTCCCCTAACGGAACAGATTTTCACCTCCTTTTTGAAATATCTTACTACTTCTGGCATGTGAGACTGTTACTTCTTCCATCCAAATGCTGAGATTCAAGTACTATTTAGGGTGAATATGGATTCAGACGTACATTCCACGGACTGAGGGTGTGATTTTTCGGCTCCTCTCATAGCGTAGATGCAAGAGAGAGGAGAGGCCACAAAACATTCAGTAATTCTCGAGAGAACGATCGAGAACAGTTAATTAAGAGAACCTAACACACATACGCAGAGTCGTCATATAAAGCCAATTCCTTGAACACGCTTGATTTTGTTTTCACCACTACTCCTTCTCGATATAAATCACCATTTTCCCTGCTATCGGGTAACTCTCACCACAATCTGTGTAGCTCTTAGATTGGTTAAGAACATTTGTTATCTACCAGGCAGTCCAACCATGCCACTAAAACGTACCGTTCTGGCACTGTATTAATCGGGCTAATTTGGGGGGCGTTTGGCGTCGTTCTTTGCAAAACTATTGCTTGGAGGAATTCTTGCTGTATGACTCGGAGAGACGTTTACGGTCAGCTGGAAAGTGAGATAGGAGCAGAATTCGGTCGATGGGATAATGAGCAGGGTATATACATTTCCATCATATCAACGTAAATCTTATTTACTCACAGAAACCGATGGGTGTCAGATGATGGGAATGTTTCTCGCTCCATTCAGGAGAGAGGAACATTGCCTAGGTACGGGCATTGGGAAAAAACTCTCGATTCTACCTATCACTGGCTTAACTAATTTCATGCTAGCTCGGAAGATTCAAACGTTGCAGGAAGGCGTAAATATTCGAGGACAGACTAAAGCGTGCTATCACTAAAAGAAGAGATGCGAGGACAAAACCTAGGTATGGCGATCTCCCACTGGATTAAAAATTTACTGGGACCTTCTTGCGGGCAAAAAAGAACAAATGATCTGAAATAACTTTATGTGAATATCATTGAACCTATTACCATACCACTTATTCGCTCTGACGGATTTGTAACATCTATCTCACTAACTGAAAAGGCTAAAACATATTTTCAGGCCTCCTTTTTTCATCTAAATCTACCCTGGGAACGATTCGGGCGACATGCACGCGGTCCTCACGCTTTTCTTCTCCTCTCAGAGTTTCCTTATGCCTAGCTTACCGCAGATTACGAGCGAATGAGCGGGATGCATGGGAATTCTGAGATCTATGAAGGTAGTCGAAGAAAGGCTAGTGGCCCGGATGGAATTCCTCGCCCGTGTTAAGGCGAGTGTGCTGCCGAGGGAGGTGAGCCGGCACGTGTCCTCGCTTCAACTCTACTCTCGTAATGCCACTTAGAAATGACTAGATACATAGATATGCCTACAAGTACTGAGAAAGCGCGCATATGTCCAACCAATCCCGAAAAAAGGCAGCCGCTCTGATCCTCCAACTATCGTCCCTATAGCTTCTCACTTGTTATTCGTATTCTTAAATCATATTGAGAGAAACTATTGCATGATAGACGTGGCACTCGGAATGGTGACGACAGGATTTCGATCTGGAAAGGGAAAGGTACTCATTCCCTTCGTTTCAGAATTCATCAGTATGGCTTTCGACAGCTCGAGGCAACTGAGTGAATTATACTATCCTATCTGTACTTGATTTTGGTCTTTCGCCCTTATGGAAGGTATGGGAGTCTTGGAGTGAGGTGCGAGTGAGGAGCACTCGATAGGTGAATCAAGGAGCTTGGATGATCGGAGAGTATGGCATGCGTGACGACTACTCGGTACAAAGCTCCCTTCCTTGGGTTTTCTCCTTCTCTTTGCTTACTCTTGTCAAAGTTTTGCTCTCTGGTCGGGCTCCATATCAAGCACTCGTTGATGGAGCGACTTCTTCCTCCTTTCGTGTTAAAATTGTGCGTGTTCCTCAAGGTTCTGGTTTATCTCAAACTTTATTCTTACTTTTCATTAACGATGTCTCGTCAGCTGTACTTCTAACTCTGGGTTAGCACCTCTAATAGTAGCGCACACGGAATAGAGAAAGTTACTCAACTACGTAAACATGTCTTCCACGTCATTCAAATTTCTAGACTACACCTCTTTATGACATACATAGAGATTGAGCCTATGCGGAGTTCTGGTCAAGCTTATTGACAGAATGTCGTAATGATCTTGGACACCAGAGCAGACGTAGAAGAATGAGGGAGATTTTCCCACGGGATGGAGAGGAGAGAGACGCACACAGAAGACCTTGTGAAATTCAGACTAAGTATTGAAAAGACGTCACAAGACTAACTATAGCATCTCACAAGGCCTATACACACAAAAAAAGACTCTCATAACATATTGGCGCACTAGATGTTAGTTCTCGAAACTAATTCATAAAAAACGTCTCACCTTGTTGACAACATAAACATCTTGTGAAGTGAACGAAGAAATGCCGAACAGACGATGACGTACTGACAGAATTAACCTAAGAAATATAATACTATGAAGAACACTAGCATCATCCACCTCACAATCCGCCCCTCGCCACGGCTCCCCCGCGCCTCAAAAAAGAAACTGATGAGGATGATTTACTGGTTCATGAGGAATGATTGACGAGGAATTTTTGCTTCTGCACAGACTACTCCAGTTATATAAGGCCTTATTCGCCCCTTGTTTGGAGTACTTTTCTCACATTCTGGGGGGCTCTATCCACAGCTACTATCAACCCTTCTATGAGTAATTTAGTAAGTATGAGTTACTAAAGCTAGGAGACTAAAGTTAACTGTTATCCCCATAAACGTACTAACTCTCTTGGACCCTCTACTACTTGCGAACGTGACGTTGGCGCACTTATCTCTTTTCTATAGGTACTAACGTGAACGGTATAGATACTCAGAAGTAGGGAGTTGGCCACTATCGCATTCCATCACTCCATTGCGTCTAGCCCTCGCAATTACAAGGGGCTGCCATGCTCTCGTAATTAGAATTTGATATGTGCAAAAAGAAGGCTGGAGACAGGGGCGCAGCGTAACCTGCACGCATCTGAAAAATACCCAGAACTTCGTGTTCCGTTGTAGCGAGAAAATTGCCCGGATCTCTCTGTGGCTCCATAGCCACTTCTGCTATCTGAGTGAAAGTAAAGACATATGCACAGACTTACCAATACAGTATCTGTAAGTGTATATTATAAAACAATAACTTATATGTAGATATATAATGCATTTAACCTACTCTGTTTAAGTATAACCCAACAGATCTGACAGAGACAATGAAACAAACACTAGAGAAAGAGAATGAGAGTCGTATAGAGATTTTGGCAGTAAGTAAGAGTAATCAAGGAAATATAGTGGTGAGAGAACGATTCCTCTGAAGTGAATAATTATGAAGATGTTAACAGACCTCGCGCGGCTCCTGGATACTCTCGTCATCTAGGCGCGCGCGCGCTGCTCCCCTCCCATGTATGGGAGAGATAAAAAAAAAGGAGAAACCAGAGACAGAAAGATGAAGTGGGCACCAAAGTAAGCAAGAGGGCAGAAGGCAGAGTGTGGCACGTGCAGTGGGAGCTTAAGTTATATACTCAAAAAGAATAAAAGTCACAAGAGAAAAGAAGATGTGAGGAGGTGACGATCGGGTAGAGAAGCAGCGAGTGAACTCTGTAAACATAGAAACTGCTTCACTTCAGCAGCCTAACGAATAATCTCGTCAACATATCCGCTGGTCTCTAATAAATCATCGTTTGTATACGTACGTGAGCTATGGTTTACAATAGCTTCCCAGTCAGCGTAGAGACAAAGTTGCACCTCTAGAGCTCGCTTAGCTCACACAAATATTTTAGCACCCTCATATCGTAGCACTCTCTCAATCTATCTCAAATCAGACCTAAGCATGCAGTGTAATGAGTCAGCCAAAATTATGAGCCACATAATCTTAGTCGTCAATACACAAGAAGTGAAATGATAATGCACCGGTCTATCTGCGCACAGTTTCAGATGCTCGAAGATACTCTAATTTGTGACACAACACATCAAACTCATGTTAGAACTCGCATCTTATTGTCAACCAGACTCGAGGTCTGAGGCATGGGGTTTTTGTTGACAGTATGACCGGGGAGATCTAATCTCTAACCAGCTATTTAATGTAAGTCTTTTCTCTCTCTCCTTCATATATAACCAAGGAATGCCGACAATCTACGAGAGACTGAGAGCAAGCCCCCTATCACGAGAGGAACACCACAGCCAGACGGTAGTTCCACCACAGAGACACACAGTCGAGAAGATGCACACCATACTAATATAACACTTTACGCAGCGAACGGTATCCGCCCGAGCCTCCTGAGCTAGGGAACGGGAAACACTCCCGCGAAGGGCACACGCGAGGGTGGCGGCAACCTAACGCTCACTCGCGAAACCGCAGGTCCAGGCCCAGAGCGCCCGGGCACAGGAGGCGGACAGCAGGCTTTCACAAGTAGGGCGCAGAGACATCTAATATCAGCAGCGAAATAAACAACTATGAAGATGGGGAAAGAGAAGCTTACCACAGAACAAGACTGTGCTGGTCAGGCAGGAAGAAGCGCGCAGAGCACCGCCAAGCGAAATAACTCACCGACAAATGGAGACCAATTACCCCCTCACAACCATCACCAAGATTCCCTCCATCCTGGTGTGCGATCACCACGCACCCTCAGTTCATACATGCTGAGAGCGCGCGATATCACAGTGAGAGACGCCTACGCGAGTGATGAAGCCTTCACCGACGCACCTGCTTCGCTCATAGTCATTCCCAGCCACCCACTGGCACCACCTATCAAAAAAAAGTAGCAACACAGCCCACGCACCCCAACACTCGACGAGGCGCAAAGATAGAGGTCAAAAGAGAACTGGAAAGTAGCCGACGAAAACCCCGTTTTATAAGGCTCATCTTGGCTTTTAGACCTCGAACCCTAATCCACACCAGCCCCGTGCTGGAAAAGACCAAGAGCCGCTCGCCCAAGAATCTTCGAAGAGCACGCCGACAGTACTCCATATCAAAAGAGGACGAGCGATGAAGGCACCCATATGATCACTACGACATGCGAACAAAACCAGCAACTCGAGAACGGAAAAAAAACACGTCTCCCAACAGTCTAACCCACCAGCACACGCTACCCGATCTTTCTTCTCGAGGCCGCCCACAAAGAAAAGCCTAGCAACCCTCTCAAGCTGACAAAAAAAGGGGGAAACCCCACACATATCGCGACGGCTGTAGACGCGCCTCGCACACGAACAAGTTTTATATCTGTTTAAATGTCTTAAGGGCCAGAAGGAGATGGGTTCCCTATGCTCACAACAGGAGCGCAGACACGAGAGAACGTCTACAAAAGGAGTACAGTGGCCGGACCAAGTGGATGGGAAAGGCTTCTCGTCTTATGCAGAAGGAAAGCCTTGGTAGAGTTGATTTTTAAAGAAAGTCTCTAGTGGCGAACCTCTCACACAGGACATGACGGAAACGATCAACCCCACCGAGAAAAATTCTACCCAC
This sequence comes from Trachelipus rathkii, assembly GCA_015478945.1. Classification (NCBI taxonomy): domain Eukaryota; kingdom Metazoa; phylum Arthropoda; class Malacostraca; order Isopoda; family Trachelipodidae; genus Trachelipus; species Trachelipus rathkii. The sequence goes on along the minus strand of JABUQX010083360.1, from coordinate 11,790 downwards.
AAGAAATGTCAGCGGACAGACCACTAGGAACACACCCGCTGAACATAGATTCAACAGTGACAGGGCGAGGCACCGAATTCTACGGCCGACAGAACCACCAGACACGCTCGTAGCCAGTCAATTAAATGAGAGTAGCTTTGCCAAAGCATGACCACGAAGGAGTACGAGTCCAGTACGGCATAAAGACGCCCAAGGCTGGAAATAGAGCTCTACATAGTTCAGGAGTAACGAGTCAAGGTTAACTTAACACAAGTCACGCGAGAACACAAGGTAGGAGATAGAAGAGCACTGACCACTCGAGGAACAGTCCACTAATTGACAGAAAAAGAAGAAGGAGATAAAAAACCCGCGCACCAATCACAACACAAGAACCGAGTTGATACGCAGCAGAATTCTCTCGACAAAGGGACCCACCCACATAACCGACAATAAACAGGTCAAAGTGCAGAGAAGAGAAGGTGCAAGAAAAGCGGAAACACCAACAAAAGCCTAGAGAGAGCACATGGCCACCAACCACACAAAGCACACCTGACGCGGCGCTAGAACAACACTACACGACGGAGATTCACACTACACACATTATCTATGAGCAATATGCCACAGACCCACACCAAGCACCGAGTCCACGCCAACTAGTCCCATAAGAGAGTGCGCCGTGCGCAAAAAACCCCCAAATCAGTCTCAAACAGATACGACACAAAGCAGAACTATAATCAGCACAGGCATAGGACGCACCCTACACGAGCAGCAGCTCCACTGCCACAGCCCGATACTTGCGCAGACTCCAGGCAAGCAGAACTAAAGCAACTAAGAGACCTCCCAGGTATCGATCTAAGAAATGAAATACGAAGTGTATCAGAGTGGACAGCTGCTCTTCATAAAGCCCTCTTAAGATAGATTATATTGCAACAAGTAAAGAGTCTACATAGGGCAGGAACGAGCACATAACTATTAGTGGGCCAAAAGGGACATCAGAAGCGCAACTCACCGCTCCTACCACTCCCGTTACGGCAAATAAGACATCTTGACGCACTCAAAGAGAGAGCGTGCTTCCGTAAACAGCTGCACGAAGGACAACGTTACGCTTAGTAATTCGAACATTACGCCGAAATAATCAGAGCATCATGCACACACGCAGGACACACGCAGTGCGTATAGCAAGACGGATACGCCCACAACATCCACATTATAGGAAAGGCTCGGGGAGGAAATGCCACAATACCAGGGGCGCACGCACGACTTAGCCTAAGCGTGCGTGAGCAATAAAGTCTAAGAGGAGCCACCTATGGCACAGCACCACGGAGTCGAGAAAGTCACTGCAGCGAGGCACACAAGAGGGCCCATAGGAACACATCCTTGATGAGCAAGAAGAAAGGAGGCGAGGACAGCCCAAACATAAGAAGGAATGCCAGGAATCAGTCATAGGCGGATTGAGTTAGAGGAAAATAGAGGCCAAAGAGATTAGAGCTTTTCAGTTGGAGAAATAGCACAGAACATACAGAGCGAATAATAAGAGGAGGTAAAAGACAAGATTACAGGGAAGTTGTTAGGAAGATGTTTTATTGGCAATAAAAGAGGCCAGGAAAGATTTATAGTCAGTATGAGGAGAACACAAGGAGAGGTATTAGCGCAACTTTCGAGTTTGATTGAAAGCCCGCTATTGCTCGTCGAAGAGTATCCCTGCAACGTATATATTCTGAGAGCAGAATGAAAAATTAGCAAGAGTGATGGAAGAACGAGAATTTTTCCACTCCCGATACGCACTGTCTCTAGCCTGATATGGCCCAGAGAAACAAGCACGATCGAACCATGATTATGAGGAGAGAAAGATTTAGTCGATAGAAGTGAAATAGAACCTGCTCCAATTCCCTAACAACGATTAACAGCTTTCCCACCTTATCTGGACAGAAAGTCGAAAGCGTCACCAGAGACCAAAATGCAAAGTCACATCCAATTATATATAAGCGTATGAAGCAACTAGCAGGCCCCCCAATCGGCCGAGAAGATCAAAGTGCCAGATTAAGAGAATCATGAGAATAAGAGTCAAGGTGATGGATGAGTCTAGATAGTGAAGTGAAGTGAAAAATTATTTAAAGAATTAAGAGAGTATAGTAAGTGTTTGTGGTCAGAGATTTTAACCAGTAATAGAGAGCGAATAGATGGGTTGAGTATTATTAAGAGAGAAGGACTAGTGTGTGTGATAAAGAACAATAGTGTAGATGGTCGGAATCGAAGAAATAAGTTACTCTCATAGGTGTGCAACAGAGAATCCAGTAATGTGTATGAAGTCGGCTCTTTAGGATCTAAGATATGACTCCAAGAAATCTCGCGTAATGAGAATGGGGCCGATGACCTAATAGCACTCTCCGGCAGAGCGCTCCTCACCTAACCTAAATACGGCTATTGAGCAGGACAGCGCGCAACCAGTCCCACAGAGGCCGCTTGTATACATCGGAGTAGTCACGACTTTGAAGAGAACTCAGAGGACGCTCCCCCAAGTGTCATTTCGTAGAGCTGCAGTGAGAAGATATAACACTGAGAGGTGAACACTCATTAGGAACGAGATGGAAGATGGAAAAGGATATTCAAAGAAAAAGGCAGTGTGAAAAAATCTTATATCATTATAGGAGAGAAAAAGAGTGATGCAGACAGAAGCACAATGGAGATACTCATCTTAATAGAGAAAGAATACAAAGAGAAAAGAACAGATTTTAAGTGCCAAGCAAAGAGAGCAATACTAGGAAGTCTACGAGGAGAGGTGTACGTGTAAGATGTCTCGAAGAGTGATATGCTCACCAGAGACAAAAGAAGCTGGATTGGCTATGCTCTCAGCTAACGCAAGTAGAGTAAAGCAACGATTAATCATGCACCGACCAACTCATATCAAGTATAAACACAAGAGAGAAATAGTATAAAATCTAATATAGGGTAATAGAATAGAGATGTGTGAGTGATGAACGAGTCTCAAACACGAAGAGATAAGTGTGAAGGAGGAATGAAAATAAGCGTAGCCGATCATGTCTCGAGACATAAGAACACAGAGGAGAAGAGCAAATCGTTGCACAAGTCAACTAGAGAGTTAGAGAGAAGTGTGAAAAGAAGCTAAGGTCATCACGAGTGCACAACATAGAATGACACAGTAATGTCACAAGAATGTATTAGAAGCCATCAACTACAGTAAGGAGAAAGAGCGAGCATCAAGCCACAAGAATGAAAAAGAAGCGTAGGTGAGCAAGGAACAAGGAATAAAGAGCGCAGATCAAAAGAATTTAAAAGAAGTCGAGGCATGCAAGTTAACAAGGGAATAAAAGAAAGCAGCAATCAACAAAGGAAGAAAGAGGCGAGCAGCAATTCAACAAGAGAACAAACCGTAGGCAGCAACCCAACAAGGCAATAAAAAGAGGCGGGAACAAAAGTTCAAGGCATCACCCTCAAAGAAAAGGTGGGACAAGGACAAAAACAAGAGAAAATACAAGTAACCAAGTATAATACTAAAACATAGAGAAAAAACTCACACCAAACATGCAAAACAAGAACACACATAATAACAAAGAAAAAAAAAATAATATAAAAAAAATGTTAGTAAAAGTCATATAGAAAGGCCCGCGCCTGTGCTAAATAAAACTGCCATTAACACAGTGCTCTAGTAATAGATTACATTTGATATCTTTTATTAAAACTAAAACAGACAAAATAAATAAAAAAAAGAACAAGGTTAAAAATCTATTTCCAGATTAATAAACTATTATTAATATGAAATCATCATCAAGGTCAAGTAGATAACCGATAATAAAGGAGCCTGGTAGTGAGAATATTAAAATTAGTAAATAAATCGATATAGGTATATAATATAGTATGTGAAAAATAATTAAACTAGGACCGGAAGATTATGAGAACCCTTGTATGGTGAAACATCCCAAGTTGTTTGAAGTGGTTTCTGAGCGTAATATTCAATCATGGAAGTGTTATACACTACAATGACGAGATTACTTCAATACACCGCCATAAGATGATCTAAACCACTTCGTTGTGTGTTTCCCTTTCATTCCCGATCTATTATCAGTTTCTAGAACATAACCGACGCCAGTATATGCATGTGACATTCTGTAATACAACACACACTGCCTTCTCTCGGTTACACGATCCAATACAATAAGGAGACAAAAGAAATCAAGAGAAAGTTATACACATAAGTTTCGCTATATTTTCATACATATTATCTATACAATAAACACACGGAACGACGACGGCTTACTAACGATTCGCTACTACACGACTAAAATAAAAAAAAAAAAAGAGATAGACAACATAACATTAAACCAAAATATTGATAAGTCAGATTAATAAGATATGAATTACAGTTATTAAAATTTAGATTTTTTATTACATATAATCCAAATGACCGAAATTTGCAGTTTATCAAAAAAAAAATTATATTTGAGATGAATAAGGAGGAATGGGAACCTTTAATTTGTAAATGAATTATAAATTTGATTGAAGATGGATTTGTCATTCCTGTTAAGTTTGAAGTGCAGTTTTATCACTGCTTTTTAAAATATGAGCAGGCGAGAGATAACGTGAGGACCTTTAAATGATATTTCTGAGGATAATATCACCTTCTCGTAAAAATGAACAAATGTTTAACAACCGAGGGAATGAGAGTACTTGTTAGAGGGAGACACAAATTATACCTCCAGCCAGCGAATACATGTTTGTAAATATGGTTAGAATGGTTAATGAATATTCGCATTTCTTAATATTTATTTTAATATAGTGTACCGCAATTGTCACGCTTTGACATTTGTTATATCGATAGATAATGAACCAATAATATGTCGAAGTAAAGTCTGGACTACAGGGCAGTTTTAAATGGGATTACTAACAACGTGTATAATGGTTGTCGGTAATAAAGTCATCGTACTAAAGTATATACCATAAGATCCAAACCAACTGTCATCTTCCTTTAGCACCAGAGATGCTATGACCGACAACCATCACGTTGAGAAAAATAAGATGTACCAATATTCTAAAACTGACCCTGAGTCCAGACTGTACGCGACAACATATAGGTGAGTTGTACGACGAAATATAGTATTGTCGGACAGGGTAGCATATCAAACAATACGCTACATAAAAGATCCCAGCAAGAATCTTTGAACATTTTCAACACGGCGCATGGTCAATCAAACTATTAAGTTAATATTTCTAAACACTTCACATAATAATTATAATACGGATAATGTGAAAGTCCTGAAGAAACTTTAAATATACAGTGAGAAGGCTCATTCTACATCAAAACACGCAGGCCAATTCATTAACATAAATTTTAAATGTTAATTATTCTGTCAAGATACTCATAAATATCATTTGATTAGAATCTGATAATATATATTCAATTTATAAGACTACATTTCGGACTTTGACAAGATTAAAATATCCTTATCTGAAGAGATAAGTATATTCAAGTTATAGAGAAGAAAACGAGCGTTACGAAGAAAAGTACTTATAATGTAAGTAAATATATATTACTTCTTCTTATCTGACTTCATGTAAAATTTATTTTCAAAGATCTGAGAAATATTTAGGAAATATTAAAATTAATGGTACACAGAAATAAATATGTAGAATATCAATTTAGGATAAATTAATCAAAAAACTTTTGAATAGAAATCAGAAAGGCTGATGTGAGGTAATAGAATAGTAAATAGAATAATAATATGAATAAGTAAAATAAAGTGAAATAAATAAAAGTAAATATCAATACATAAGATAACACTAAAAATAACTCACATACACTCAACTACACTGAATCAATACACTCACTCAAAGAATCAGGAGGTGAATAGATAATTAATAATAATAATCAATAAAATGTTGAATCAGACTCAAAACATGCACCGGGAAATACAGGATAAAGTAAGTGAAGAATAAGAGAAATAATAAAATATATAGATACACTCAATGAGCACTCAACACGATAAATAAATAAGAAAGCCCAGCAATCAATCCACAACCTCACCAGAAAGAGATCAACAATTGGATAGTGTAATGTGACACACAAACGACACGTGCACCTCACGGTAGAAAGCACACCCCTGAGACGTCATTCACTGACGTGACTCCGACTCCAGCATACCTTATTCTCTTACATTATTTTAATTCTAATATAGCTTACATGATTTCTATAAACACGCTCGAAGGGGCGGCGCTAGCGTGAATTGGGCCGTTGGACCCACACAGCCACTAATCAGTGCTCGGCTCACACTATAGTAACTCGACCATGATCATGAATACAGAACTAATGAATTAGCAAACTCTTCAGAGTGTCGACTTTCTGGATGCTCAAAGAAATGTCTCACGTCAGCCCGCCGTCCTAAGCAGGCCGGTATGAGAGTGCTCGGATCGGGAGTGATAAATAATTATGACGAATACCCAACGGTCGTCCGAGTCCGCCAGCCGCGTACCCAGCACTACTATCCACTCAACAGTAAATGTGCACAACACCCGTGAACCAAAATAGCCAGAGCGTTGAACATCACTATTAAGTCTCCAAATTGACTCTACATTAAGTTAAACAACAAATATCACATCTAAGCAATTAATAATCGGAACGGTCATTATAATAATTAATATAATCGCGCAGAACCTGAGTTCGAGACATACAACCAACATTAAAGACTAAAAACACATGTCCTGTACAATATGAGAATAATAATGAAAAATAATGTAATCTACACTACACATTAATACACAATCGATATCTCAGTAACAAAAGAAGAAAAAGGTCATCATAATAAAAACTAAAATAATAATAGAGTGACAATGAATAAATAATGCAGTATAAACCCGCAAATATGCAACAGTAAAGTACACTAACAGTCAATAATATAATGACAATAATAGAACAAATAAATAATTAATCAATAGGATAAGTCATAAATCACTCAATCCAATAAGTATAAGAATAACAACGCACATCATAAATAGATCATGAAATACACCTCGGAGTAAACAGTAGCATACAACTCACATAGATAAAATTAGACTCACAACTCAAGACCAACTCACTATCCGAGACACATAAAGTACTACGTATCAATCAATACGTAATCAACTCAAGCTAACATACCACATACACTCTATATTAAGAATCCAAATAATTAATATAATAATAATAACATCAAAAAATAAGTAAAATAACTCAGACATCAAGTAGATTCCAAGTGAATAATAGAATAGCACACATAATAATAATAATAATAATCATAACATTAACGCACTGCACGAGATAAGTAAATCGTGCCACACGCCAAAACTACAGAATAAACTAATAAGACAGTAATAATCTTCATCTTAACAATTATACGCAGAATGAGCTTATACTCTATACAAAAATAGGTACTACTACTAACATATTAACTGTTCTAAGCATACACTCTCCAAATTAATAATATTAGATCATAGCTACCAACCATGTCAACATACTACGTCTGAGCCACCTATAGTATCCATACATACAAATAAACCAATTTCTATAACACTGCAGTGCACACACCACATCACAACTACCTCCACACAACAACCCAAGCTAACTATCATGAAACACAACTATGCAACTCCCAAAAATAATTACAAATATAATTAAATATTAAGCCAATTAAGTTAATAATAGGATTTCCCTTAATATAATCACAACTAGTATAACAGTTATATATATTATAAATATTATAACTATATAAAATATATATATATATATATATATATATATATATATATATATATATATATAATATTATATTATATAATATATATATATATATATGTGGTCCTCTAATTATTCGCATAGGGGATAAAGTACGTTAAAAGGTAGTTTATATATATATATTATTATTATTATATTATAAATAACTATATAATATATATATAATATATAATATATATAATTATATATAATAGAGATATAAATATAATAAATATAATAATAATATATAATATAATATAATATAAGTATATATATATATATAATTATAATTTTTGCAATGCAAATTTTGTTAGCCTATTACCTTAATTTTAATTTGAAATTGATATGGCAGTGTGAATTAAAGTAACTTATTGAATAGACAATAGAGTTCAGCGCTTATTTTGAGCTCTAATTAAGAAAAGGTAAAAAAAATTTTTTGGTCTTTAGTGACATTGTTAATAAGTTCTATTTTTGAATGTTCTTTGCGAAAGAGGCGTAACCCCTCGTGGAAAAATATTGATATGAAATTTTGGACGACCGAATTCTATCTGAAAATTTCAGGCGATTATTATTAATTATTTTGCAAATAAAAATTTTTTTTTTCCAAAAAAAATTTAATTTATTATGTAAAAATATTTTTATTTTTACTTTTTCATTTCATTTTGTTTATATAAATTTATTTTAAATTATGTAATCTGCAATTTAGTTTGGAGGAAGGACGCTGGAATTGTGTGTCTCACCGCACAGTACCAAAATGAATGCGCCATGCACCGAACAGAACCGGTGAAATGCGTCGTCTAACGGTAGTTTGGAGGGTATACGACTAAAGGAGAATATACAGTACTGGCACAATATTATGGATTTTTCAAAAAATTTCAAATTTTCAACAAAATGGTCAACAAAATGTATTTAAAATTATGCACTGTATTTAGATTTACAATAGCACCGAACAACTATTAAACATTAATTTTTAGAGACTTTTAGTCTAATATTCGAGTAAATCTGGCAACACTGTAGAAATAACTTGGACCCACGTGTATTAGTCCGCGCACGAGATTTTGACGAAATCATTCTGTGTATTAGTTTGGCTTTGTGAAGTTGAATTTTCTGCCTCTTATAGACTTTTAATTTTTATTTTTGCAGTAATATGTATTGTTCCCAGATGTGATTTATAAAAATAGACTTTGTCTTTATATTTTTTAACAAATCTATGCTATTTAGAAACTTTAGAAAATGGGTAAATTTAAGGACTTGAGTCCACGCAAAGTTGGACAAATAAATGTTCTATTAAGTGTAGGTACGCTAAAACAGAAAGAAATAGCCAAAAAATTGAATGTATCAACTCAATCAGTTAGCAATATTAAAAAGAAAATGGAAAACAGTCAAAATTTGAACTCGAGTAGGGTTGGAAAATGTGGTCGGAAACGTAAAACAACTCCTAGAATGGATAGAAAGATAATAAAAGAGGCTCTTCTTAACAGAAGATTAACTTGCAAACAGATTTCTTTTCAACTGGCTGCGGAGGGTGTTATTCTTGCCCGAAGAACAGTGAACAAGAGGCTTTTGGAAGTTGGATTGAAAGCGTATCGCCCGAGAAAGAAGCCTCGACTTACAGAGATGATGATGAAGACACGTTATGCCTGGGCTAAGAACCATGTTGAGTGGACTTCCGAGCAATGGGAAAAGGTAAGAATGACACATCTATAGTTAACTTGTATTGGACAAAAGATCATTAATTATTATTAGAAGTTGTGGTGCATAAAAATAATTTATTAGTGGATATAGGAATATTTTCTGTTACAGTATCTGTGACAGTATTTTTTTTAACTGTACTGTATATTATTTATATTCATGTAGGTAGTTAGTTCTCTTGACTGTATGAACTGTATATTTTCTTTTTTCATGTAGGTAGTCTTCTCTGACGAATCAACCATCGCAGTACTTGATGACCGTGTTCAGACTGTTCGAAGACGAGCTGGTGAAGAATTTTTAGCTCAATGTCTGAAGAAAACAATAAAATTTCCAACAAAAATCATGGTGTGGGGAGCTATTTCTGTGCATGGAACAAGCCGTTTACACATTGTTGATGGAACCATGGACCAATTTAAGTACATAGAGGTACTTAAAGGTCGTTTGTTACCTCAAATAAGGGAATGGTATGGTGAAAGTCCTTGGATATTTCAACAAGACTCTGCTCCATGCCATACTGCAAAATCGGTGAAGAAATGGTGCACAGAAAATGGCGTTCAGGTGCTCCCATGGGCTGGAAATTCTCCAGACATGAATCCTATAGAGAGTTTATGGTGCATACTCAAGGATGAAATACATAAACAGCCCATTACGACCAAACAACAACTTATAGAACGTCTTATTGAAGTTTGGTTTCGATCTCCGCGAATTCAAGAAATGTGCAGAACTTTGATCACTGGCATGCCAAGACGTGTTAAAGCACTTATTCATGCAAAAGGTGGCCAAACTGCTTATTAAACAATATATCATATACAACACCATCATATAGCACCCAAATAAATGTTTTTTTATCAATTAACTTTTTTGTTTCAATTTTGTTGAAATTTGAAATTTTTGTAAAATCCAATAATAATTGTGACCTATATGTATATAATTATATATATATAATATAAATATATATATATTTATATAAATATATATATTAATATATAATATATATATATATATATATATATATATAATATATATAATATATATATAATATAATAATATATATATAATAATTTAATTAAATATAAATATATATATAATTAATATAAATATATATAATATATATAAACGATATAAAATATTATATATATAATATATATATATATATATTAATATATATATATTATATAATATATTTTATTATGTTTGTTTGTTAGTTTATTTTCTGTGTAATATAATTATTAAATGTGATGTAATATCACATATGTTACAAATCATTATATATTAAGAAATATATATATTAATATAATATGAATATTAAATAAAAATATATATATAATATTAAATATAATATATATAATATTATAATATCTATATATATAATAATATATATATAATAACGATTGGACGAAAAAGAGCCACAACAAGTGCAATTTTGCCAAATTAGTCACTATTAGTACCATTAAATACTAAAATAATCCACTGAATCGAATGGCCAAGTTTCAGTTTCTTTGTGGTACAATTTGACGCTATATGTCTCATGTTTTAGAGAGAAACAAAAAAGATTTTTTTCCTGTTGCTAAGCAGACTTTTTTCCAGCGTAATTTTTTAAAAAAATTGGTAATTTGACTATTAAAAAAGAAAGAAAAAAGAAAAAAAAAGAATCAGTCGTTACGCTTTTATACCATTTCATATATACGATATATATTATATATATATATAATAAATGTATTAATTATTAGATAATAAATATATTATAAAATATATATTAAGAGTAAATTATATACTAATATATATTATAATAATATAGATTATATATATATATATAATAATAATATAATATTATATATATAATTGCAGTGAGTCTGATTTTGATGCAAATCAACATTGGATAATTCATTCCTTAATCTGTTTTGTCATTAAATGCTATGCAACATTAAGTGCTACTTATAAAGCCCGTTTTGCGTTGCCGATAGCAACAGTGCCTCTCATACTGTATTGCCTGACTTCATTTCATCATTGCCTTTGATACCAATTAAGTTTTTAATTTTGAAAAGAGGTCTTTATTAGTTACTGTTGGTTAAAAGTTTTAGTCAAAAGTTTTTTTCAGTGTTTTAAAGCCTATAATATTTAACATGAATAGGTAATTTTTTACAATAATAAAATGTTTTTAATATACTTCTATTATATTTCAAAACATTAATAATAATAAAATAATAAAAAATAAAAAATAATATAATAAAAATATAAATTAATATATATAATAAATAATATAAAAATAAAACATATAATTTAAAATAAAATAATATAAAATAAGAATGAAATAAAAGGACATAAGAAAATAACAAACAACCAAATCAAAACTATAA
>JABUQX010083359.1:20000-27500 GCA_015478945.1 Trachelipus rathkii | reverse complement strand
TCAATTTTATTTGATGTCAAATTTTTACTTGAAAATATTTGGTTAAAATGATCATATTTAATGTTGAAGGAGGATGAAATGATGTGAATTTCTTTACTTAATATCATGTAATGAAATTCAATCTTACCAATATATTATATTATTTATATTTAAACGAGAAGTAATAATATAATACTATATCATATCCTATATTTCTATATATATATATATATATTATATATATATCTATATATATATATATATCTTTTAGGGATTTCGTGCAAGCATTTCATTTTTTCTATTATATCAATACTTTACGAGTTATTTGACAGAAATAAATTTAAATAGTGCGAAGCTTTAAAAATAGTTATAACGTGTTCTTTTTAGTTTAGTTTAAATATTTGTTTTTTCATTGAAATTTTTTGTAAGCTTTTATTTATTTATTTATCTATTATTATTATTATTATTATTATTATTATTATTATTATTATTATTATTATTATTATTATTATTATTATTATTATTATTATTATTATTATTATTATTATTATTATATATTCATTATTATTATTATTATTATTATTATTATTATTTTTTTATTTAACTTTAATATGAATTTGATTTTTTTTCTAAGTCCTTTCATTTTTATTCTTCGTTTATTTCAATTATTATTATAATTTTGGGAGTATTTTTATTTTAAGAAAATTCCTAACCCTGATACTCGTAGCAGTCAGAAAATCCACCCTAGAGCTTCACGGGCCAGCGGAGGACCCTCACTCTTGCATATCGTCAATGTAGGGTTCATCCCTTGATTCAGGTGGGCCATAGCCCATATCCTCAAAAACTCGTCATTCACTTCTTATTATACACCTTTGTTCTCGCCTCACCTAAACTCACATTTCTCTCCTCCAGGCATTCCTTTACTGACTCAATCCACTTTTTCCTCGGTCTCCCAGCCGGTCGATTCGCAGCACACTCACCACTTTACTGTACATCCTCTTAACCAACAGACTATTATCCATCCTTTCCACATGACTAAACCATCTCAACAGTAAACTTTCAATTTATTCTCTCATTTACCTCTTTATTCACACCACATAACTCTCTAATCGTTCATTCCTCATTTTATAATTCTCTCACACAACACGCCTCTAAGATTGTTCGTCTGAGCACATTGTACTTTAGATCTATACCTCTCATTCCAGACCATAGGCTCACTACTATATACTAACACAGTAACAACATACCCTCTTGTAAGACCTAGCGACTCAAGACTTAGTCCTTTACATCCACCAACGATTTAATTGCACCAGCCACCTTCCTGCCGTTCACAACTTTCCTACTACACTCTGCATCATCCGTTCCCTTTTCATCCAACATATGTCCTAAATATTAAACTCGGACCCTTGTTCCAGCTGCTTACCATCTAACATAACTTCAGCACCGAGGACCTTCCTCACTGGTTCATCAAACCATCACCTTACTCTTACCTACGTTTACTTTCAAACCCTTCCTTTTACACCCTGCAAATCTCTCTACCAATCCTCTAAAACTCTCTTCAGATTCCTCACACAAAACCAAATCATCCGCATATATAGGTAGGGACCTCCACTCTCTTCCATTCTCCAATATTCTAACACCATACCTGGCCACCCAACCTCTAAATTCTTTCATAACCCCATCGCATATGGAATTGAATAACCCAAGGAGACATAATAACATCCTTGCTCACCCCGCTATTAATATTAAAACCAATCACTTTCGGCTCCATTTATTCTTACCAGCATGAACCGCAAAATTAAACGCTTCACTATCGCCATACATACTTTTTGATTCCATTCAATCACCTACCAGAACCCACATATACACTAGCACTTCATTGACGCTCCTATTAATCCTTCGTACCTGTTTTGCAAATCCATAAACCTAAATACAATTTTATTCTTCTTCCTCTCTCATTTTTCAATCATTTTGGTTTCAATGTAAAGATTTGAATCCACAAATCCCCTACCACTGTAAATGCACCTTGTGTCTTCGCCAATCAGCTTCAGTCGCTGTCGACGCATCTTTCGATGAAATTACCCAGCATATATCTTTCCTATAACATTCAATAAACTAATTCTCTATAATTCTAACAGTTACCCTTGCCCTACCCTTTTACTAAGTGTATCATACTGCTCTCCTCAATCCCTCGGAACTATACCCTCCATAAACTCTTTGTTACACGATATACTATATATACTATATATATATATATATATTATATATTATTATAATAATATCATATATATATATTATAATGATATTATATATATATATATATCTATATATATAATAATATAATATATAATATATTATAATATATATATATTATATATATAATAATATATACGAAATTGGTTTGCTCCTGGCGAACCGAATTTTTAAAATATTTAGGATGACTAGGCATGATATCAAAGACATAGAGTTAATCTTTATTCAAATACGACGTTTCAAGTATCGTTATACCCATCATCATCTAGAAAAAGAAATGACATTATACAATTAGGAAACTAAACCTTAAATTAACTAAAAATAATAAAAAAAATCGAAACAAAAATCAAAATAAAAAATAATTTTTTTTCTTTTTTTAAAAAATCATAAATTAAAAAGTTAAAAAAAAAAATAAATAAAATACGAAAGTAAAAGTATTTAAGCCTAAATTAAACATTAAAGACAAAATTAAAACTATTATTATCACAAATAAATAAATCACTGGTTATAATTTGAAACACAAAATTATTATTCACTTATTATCTGGTTTTGATATGACTGTTATGGGTGAAGTGTGCCTGTATATTATCGTACAGTTTCATGTATAATATTTACTTACATATTCTCTTATTTGTATGTATGGTGTTGTGGGTGTGCATATATATATATATATATATATATATATATATATATATATATATATATATATATATATATATATATATAATATATATATATTATATATATATATATCTTATTTTATATCTATTATACTATATTATTCTTATATCTGTGTATATGGTTATTCGTATGGTTGCATATGTGTGTGTATCTATTTGACACAGGTATTTATTCCTGATTTAACCTTCTCCAACCAACAAAGTTTTTGCAAAAGTTCCCTTTGTTCCTTGATTCCTTTTTCTCCTTTTTCCCAATAGTCATGTTTTGACCTTTGACTCCGAGGTATGTTTTAATATTTGAGCATTTATTGGTTATTTGTTTATTTGTTTATTATTTTTGTTTGTTCATAATTTACTCTTGGGTTTTATATGGGTACTTAATCAGTTTCTCTATCTTACAGTTTTTTAATTTGTTTTTTTGATGTTTATTTTAAGCTTAAATTCTTTATTTCGAAATTTTAATTTTTAACTTTTTAATTTTAATTTTAATTTTTTAAAAAAAGCTTTTTGACTTTTTATTATAATTTTTGTTTCGATTTTGGTTTTGATTATTAGTTAATTTTCAGTTTAGTTTCCATCTTCTAAAATGTCGTTTTGTTTTTTTAGATGCCTGATGATGGGTATAGCTATACTCGAAACGTCGTATTTGAATAAAGATTAACTCTATGACTTTGGTATCATGCCTTGTCATCCTATTCATTATATATATATATATATATATATATATATATATATAAATATAATATATATATAATATATATATATATATATATATATATTATATATAATATATATTATGTATATATATAGTATATATATATAATATTATAATATTTTTCTAAATATTAATATAATATTTGTTATTATATATATTTTATATATATTATATATATTATATATATATATATATATATATATATATATATAATATCAACATGAGTTACCAAGCTGTGAGGGAAACCGATCTATTTAGCATAATATCCACTTTCCCTAAATAAAGCAATAAAAAGTGTGAAAAAAAAAATGAGTGAAAAGCTTTTCAAAATATATTCAAGGATCAACCACTCAAAATCTTCTTTTTTTAATCAAATAAGAAAAATGTGTTAATTCTGATCTATGACGCTGCCTATTAATTTTATTATTATTATTATTATTATTATTATTATTATTATTATTATTATTATTATTATTATTATTTATTATTTATTATTATTATATTTTTTTTATTATTATTATTATTATTATTATTATTATTATTATTATTATTATTATTATTATTATTATTATTATTATATACTTTTGGCTTCCAAATAACGAAATATTTTCTTCTAATTTTCATTTAATTTTCTTAAAACTATTCTAGAAAATAATTTGCAAAGAAAGTATAGTATGGGGCATATTTATATTTATTATTTTCTGACCGGTTTTTTAGTCCGTAAACCTAGGACATCTTCAGAGTTAAGATTCTAACAAATGAATGAATTATTTTACAAGATATTTAAGATTATAAATTATTAAATTTTAGGTAGCATTTCATATTATATTTAATTTAAGGGACAAAACGTTAAACTTTATGTTAATGTCAGGTTTGTGATGTCTTATGTAATAGGCTTCAGCTATTTTTAGTTTTTGCGCTTCACATGAGGAGTGTAAAATTTTAAATGACTTTGATATATCAGGTATAGTTGTATTGTGATGCTCGTTGAATAAATGTTCATATATTTTGCTGGGTTTAAAGCAGTGCTGGTATGCCCAATCTGTTAATATATTAGTCGTGTAACCAATATGCGTTGACACAGTCAGACTCGGAACATGCGAATGACATGGTGATTAACTAGAAGGGTATCCTTAGTAGAGAAGCAGGAAGAAGGTTTTCTGGTTTTGTGGTATATTGTTTTAACTGCGATTTCTGAGTTGTCTGTAGATTTAATGTGGGTGTTAATAATGCCGCTTTGGCATTCTTCCTCTCTATCAAAGTCTTTTGCATTTGAGGTTTTAAAATAAAAGTAAATGCTTTCAGAGATATTGTTCGTATTGTCTTGTTTTTTATAAATTTTGTTGATTGTTTTGTTTATTATTTTTCTGCTAAATTTAAAGAATGGTTACAGTTGATCAAGTTCTGTTTAATTCTTTTAACTTCAACATCAAATGATTCCCAATAGAGCACAACTTATAAGCTCAATATTTGAGTGTTTTAACAATTGAATTCTTATATAACTTCTGGGGAGAAGAGTTTGTAATTAAAGGTACACGATCATTATCAGTTGGGTTTTTTTGACCAAAAAAATATGTGGCAATACCTGTAGAAAAGGTTCCATCATCTTTATTTGTGATTTTAATTTCCAAAAAGTTAATAATATTATTTAGGTGTTTCAGATGTGAATTTGATGCAAGAAAGGCTTTGCAAGCGGTTTGATAACTGAAGTAATGTCCTGTCCGGTTCTAATATGTAAAGGTGTCATCAAGGGTATCCTTATATACGAAGACTGGGTTCGAATGTGTTGTTTCCCTCAATTCTATATTCTAGCTCCCGCTGCAAAATGTAGGGCTTAGAGGTGAACCCATGGCAACAACATCCTTTTTCCAGGTAGAAATCTATCTGAAATTTGAAGGTGTTTCAAGTGCAGCATATTAATAGTAGGTTCCTTATGTGGTTTTTCAGATATGTCGTGAGAGGGCGATTATTGGAATGCGTAAACATGTTTATTATAATATCTACTGGTTTATACAACGGGGACATTGATAAATAATGATTTAACATTCAGAGAAGCAAGCGTTTCTGAGTTGGTAAGTTTTAAGTGAGATAGTTTACATAGGGTTTCATTATTAGATTTGACAATAAATGTGTTATCTAAGTAAGGACATATTATGGTATTGAGATATTAAGCAATGTCATGAGTGACAGTACCACACATATATATTACGGAACTCGGGGGGGGGGGTGTCTTTTTCATCTTTGTGTATTTTGGGTAGTCCGTAGATATATCCTTCATTGTAATGACCAGTTATTTACTCAAATTGAACAGTTTATAGGTTCTCAGTTGTCGCTGAAGAGATAATTGAGTACATTTCGGTCAGCGAAAACTTTAAAATTGTCAAAATGAGAAGTATGAAACTGTTCCCCCATATATATATATATATATATATATATATATATATATATATATATATAATATATATATATATATATATATATATATATATATATATATATATATATATATATATATATATATATATATATATATATATTCAGAGCTGGGCGCGCCTATAATTTTTTGAGTGCGCCTGCGCCTATGCGCCTATGCCGCCGAACCTAGTGCGCCTAGCGCCTATGCGCCTATATTTTTTGTCACATCAGCGCCTATGCGCCTTTGCGCCTATGCGCCTTTGCGCCTGCGACTTTTCGCCGGCCGGTGGCTGTTTGCTAAATTTATTTGCAAAGTAAACTTTAGTGCGAAAATAAAAGCATGCTTTTATAAGAAAAAAAAATCACATTTATTAATTTTTTTAATTAACACACGTAAAACTAATATCTACACGTCCTCTTCCTCCTCCATTCCTTGTGGTCCATGTTTCCCCCAGGAGGTTCAGCACGAGCACTGAAGAAGTTGAAAATTTCAGAACCATAGTTGCCAGTTTATTTGTAATTAAGAACTACTGAACTAATATAATATAATATATTAATATATATATATATATTATAATATATATATATATATATATATATGAAATATATATATATATATATATATATATATATATATATATATATATATATATATATATATATATATATATATATATATATATATATATATATATATATATATATATAAATATATATATATATATATATTATATATATATATATATATATATATATATATCAGGGGCGTAGGCCAGGGGGGGCTGAGGGGGCTGCAGCCCCCCCGAAATTATCGACTGCAATTTTTTCAGCAATAAATATATATATATATATATATATTATATATATATATATATATATAGATATATATATATAATATATTATTATATATATAATATATATATATATAATATATATTTATAATGAAGCTCTTATTCAGAAAAAAATCCGAAAGCAAGACCATGGAACTGGACACTCAAATAAGAAATAATAGGAAAACTTTACCAATAATTTGAACTATAAGGTCTTCATTAAGGGGCTCAGTGATTTGGACGTAATTGAATTATCAACTCCAGCTGAAAATGAAGGAAATTTTAGAAGCCTTCTTAGGTTTCGAGCAATTGGAGGTGACCAGTTTTAAAGGCACTTACTTCTATCGTCCAAAATTCAATGTATACGAGTCCGATGATACAGAATGAAATCATACAGTCATTAAAGCAGCTTATACAAAGGAAAATAGTGGAAGAAGTTAATAACAAATAAATTTTTTCAGTATTAGCTGATGAAACAGGATATTTCCCAACAGAACAGTTTTCCACTTTGTGTAAGGTACGCGATTGTGGTGATGGAGGTGATACTCCTTTACTTAAGAGAGGATTTTTAATCATTTGTTCCGGTTAATGATATCTCAGGGAAAGCATTGGCAAATGTAAATTTGGA
>JABUQX010083359.1:7500-10000 GCA_015478945.1 Trachelipus rathkii | reverse complement strand
TTAGTTCTTGAAGATAAGAAAAAATAGAACTACCATGTTAGTGGGTGGATTCAGGCAAGATACGGGACAACCTTTTAGAAGGTGTTACGGACCACCAAGCAGGAAAACGACGTCGGCGTACGGGGTTCAGTTGGGAACAACCAATGAAGATACTATGAACAGACCGCGGGGTATGGCGACGGCAAAACCTGCAGATAGGAGAAAAGTCTCGCGACATGTAGCGCCTGAATCGGCGTGGCCAACAAGGAGGCACGCAAGCATCATCCTGCGCCAGCGCCTTAGTAGGCAAGAGGAAAACCACTCACCAATGATCAGCTTTCAGCTTCACATTTCCAAGATTCGCCCACCACTGATCAATCGTCTACCACTCCCGCTAACAAGACCGGAAGCCTTCTCGGAGAACAGGACAACAATCAGCTGATGGGAGACGACCCCGTCGAATGGCATCCGGAAGGCACCCGAAACAGCTCCGAAAAGAAGAGGCGGTCACCTTGGCCTCTCCGTCAACGATCCCGCTGCCATCCACCCCTAATTGAGAGGGGATCCAACATAGTCCGATTTGCCTCCCACGGGAGTAGAGCAGCCGAAGAAACCGTCTTACAGCGGATACCATTGCGTTTCTAGAATAAGGGGATTCAAGCGCCTGGAGTGCTCTGAGCGAATCCGAACAAATGAAGCAAGAGTGGTCTTGGTTCAAGAGTAGAAATCGAGAAAGGGCAATCATTAGAGCCATTAATTCTGCAGTAAAAATTGAAGCATGAGGGGGAGGGTATGGGAGAGGTTACGGTCAGGAAAGACACCATAT
Organism: Trachelipus rathkii; assembly: GCA_015478945.1. NCBI lineage: Eukaryota > Metazoa > Arthropoda > Malacostraca > Isopoda > Trachelipodidae > Trachelipus > Trachelipus rathkii. The sequence goes on along the minus strand of JABUQX010083359.1, from coordinate 9,195 downwards.
ACATCCACACTGTCCCCTGCTTTATTGCTCTCAGTAAACACTGGAGTAAATCCTCCGTGAACTGCGGAATGAGACAGAAATGATGCCTTTAACAAGGCAGCAGGGTGGCTAGATTTCAAAAGAGAGGTCAGGACCGGACAAATGGGGGGGGAGCAGGGAATAGTCAAGGTATATACCCTTCGTCATAAGAGAAAGGCAGCAGCTTTTGCAAAGTAGATATTCTCATAATTAAAACTATCTACAGTCTGCGATCTGAAAAAGAAAGTCAAGCTATCTCTATTATCTTCTGCTTTTTCATTGTGCATTTTCGTTTATGTTTTTATCTAACAGATATTGGGGAAAGTTATTATTAGTGAGATACTGTTTAATTCTCGAGAGTTCTGCATCAAAAAGTTTCCAGTTAGAGCAAATGCGGTACACTCTATGCAGTAAATTTTTATTAGCACTATTTTGTAAGTTAAGGATAATTGTGAATTGAAATTAGTATAAAGACCTTTGTCAGTAGGTTTGACGTAAATACTTGTGGTGAGGGTTCCGCTTGGATCAAAGGAGATGTTAACGTCTAAGAAATGGAAAGAATTATTTTCAGATTTTTCAAAAGTAAAATTTAAGACACTCAAGTTTCGGAGTTCATCGATAAAGAGCTTAACATCTTCATCGACCGTGGTGACGATGTTAGGTTCTTTATCGATGAACTCCGAAACTTGAGTTTTTTAAATTTTCCTTTTGAAAAATCTGAAAATAATTATTTCCACGTCTTAGACGTTAACATCCTTTCTCTTTGATCCAAGCAGAGCTCTCACCACAAATATTTACGTCAAACCCACTGACAAAGGTCTTTATATTAATTTTAAATCACACCTACCCTTAACATACAAAATAGCGCTAATTAAAAATTTACTTCATAGAGCGTACCGCGCTTGCTCTAACTGAAACCCTTTTGATGCAGAACTTTCTAGAATTAAGCAGAATCTCGCTAATAATAGCTTTCCTCAATATCTGTTAGATAAAATCATAAAAAGGAAAATATTCGATGTAAAACAAAAGATAATAGGGATAGTTTGACTTTCTTCTTCAGATCGCAGACGGTAGATAGTTTCAATTATGAGAATAACAAGTAAAATAAAATAATTCAATATCATGTCAAGTCCAAATCTAACTCTAAAGGAATAAAACTTAGATCATACTATAGGCCATCCAAACTTTCTTCTATGTTTTTCGAAAGAACTAATGAAACTAAGGAGAATGTGAGTCATGTAGTATACCAATTCTCACAAACTTCGTGTCACACAACATAGATACAAGCCTAGTAAGATCTTTGAACATTTTAAAAACGAACACGGAACCCTCAGACCCATTCTCGACATTTCCAATTTTGACATTAAAACGAGCAGGAAATTTTTTTTTATTTGATCCTTGCTGAGTCACTCTTAATCAAAAATTACAAACCAGTTATTAATATCAAATACAATGAAATGTAAACATCTTTTGAGTTTGACTGGTTAGAATCTCTCTTTTGATATAATTATTATATTTTAGGATTTTAGATTTAACGATAGTTATTTAATAATTTGAATTTGTTACTTCACTATTCATACTTTAATACTATCTATAGAAGTTTCTAAATCAATTGTTAATTTGGTCTAGAACTCGTCTCTGATGATGCGTGAAGTGTCTAGGCGAAATATTAGATTA
>JABUQX010083359.1:0-5000 GCA_015478945.1 Trachelipus rathkii | reverse complement strand
AGCGGAAAGGAGATGCAGCATATTTTATCTAGAGTAACTTCTATGTAATGCAGTGTTTAGATTGTGGTTCTTGAGACCCAAATTTAAAAAAAAAAAAATTATGGAAATTAAAAAAAAATTTTTTTTGAGTATACAGCAAAATTTTTCTAAGTAAAAAAGATGTATCTCGCCCGACTTATACAAGCCCTGAAAATTTGATCGTTGATCGGTAAGCAGAAAAAAAAAATCAATATTTCCACTTTTTCAAAAAATATTATATCAGAAGTTTTTGTTTTTTTATTTTAAATTTGTCATTACGCTATAAAATTGAAACAAATGAAAATCGGATAAGAACATTTCAGTTCTTTTACATTATTTTCCTGTGTACAATCCGCTCGGAGTTGGTCCGCTTGCTCCCAACTCGACCCTGTAGTATATATATATGATATATTATATATATATAGTAGATAATATATATATATATATATATATATATAGATATCATATTAAGATAGATATATATAATATATATATATATAGTATACTATATATTAATATAGTATATATATATATATAGATATAGATATATATATATAATATATTATATATATATATAATTATATATATTATATAGTAATATATATATATATTATATATAGAGTTATAATATATATATATTAGATAATAGTATATATATAATAATATATAATATATTATATGATATATATCATATTATTATAATATATATATATATATATATATATATATATGATATATAAAAGGCATGTGGTCCATGGAAGCAAGGGAAGCATCGCTTCCCTAGCAAATAAAAGATAATTTAAAAAATTTATATTATTCAATCAAACAATTACATTAATTGTTGTATTACAATAATCAATTTATTTTTTCAATTTCATTTGATTGCGGAAATCACATAAATAATATTGTAATAGATGGTGCAAACTGGTGTGTAAGAGGAATAAATGGAGAGAAGAGGAGAGAGAGAGAGAGAGAGATCGAGAGAGAGAGAGAGAGAGAGGAGAGAGAGACGTAGGTCAAGTGAGAGAGAGAGAGAGAGAAGAGAAGAGAGAGAGCAACAATGTTAATCTTGTAATCTGATTCATATCATAAATAAATGACAAAAGGATGCTTCTAAGATAAAACATCCTTTACCCTCGGGATTACTTTTTTTCTTTTAACAATAAATCATTAAAAATTAGCTTCTTCATATTCCAAAATCACATTTTTTCGGCTTAATATACGAAATTTATTAAAAACATTAAAGATCTTTAAAAATATTTTTTAGATAAATATATTTAGATAAATTTATTAAAATTAAACACATTTTCGTATGTTAATCAACCCTCGAAGGGAAGCTCTGGGGCTATTTCATAGCTTAGCATCCCGATAGGTGACTTCACTGATTGTGAAATTTGAAATAAATATTCAAATTTAACTAATACTTCTACGAATCAAAAATAAATAAGTGAACAATAGATTAAAAAAGAATAGTAATACCTGGAAACTATCATATGAGCGAACTGCCAATTATTTGAAATTTAATATATTATAATAAATATTATATATATAGTATATATAGTTAATAGTATATATGAAATAATATATAGTATATATATATAATATATAGATAGATATATTAGATATATATAGTAATATATATTATAATATTATATATATATATAGTACAGTCGTCCCTCGTAGAATGCGGTCGGTTAAAAGATATAAAAAGAAAAATATAAATAACTACAAAAATATAAAAATAAAATTAAAATTGTTGTATAATACATACATATGTTAAAATTGGATTACCCTTAAAATTTCATATACCAGTGCTGTAGGCTATTCAATTAAATATATTTAAAAAAAAATTATCTACAAATTTATAAAGGTTTAAACATTGTATATTTTTTTCATTTAAAAAAAAAAAACTTTTTTGTTTAATTTAAGAGATATGTACAGTACTAGTACTGATAAGTGTAATTAAAGTATCCTAGCTAATTAACTAGTCAGTAAAATGTGTTATATACTGTACTGTAAATTACATTATATCTGAAAATGTATTCAATTATTACTAAGGATAAATAAAATACTGCTGCTATTTTATTCACCTTATACACAGGTAAAAATTTTAACATTAATTATTTTTCAGGGGGTTTAAAGTTATACGCGATGTCGCCTAACCCCTATATATATATATAATATATATATATAATATAAATATTTAGGAATATGTATAATATATATATATATATATATATATATATGATAATATAGATATATATACATAATAATATATATATATGTATATATATAATAATATAGTGAGAAAAAATAGTATAAATATATATATTATATATATAATAATAATAGTATATATAATATATAGATATATATATATATATATATAGATATATATATATAGAGTTATATATATAATATATAATAGTATATATATATATATAATCTGTTAAAATTATCTGACAATACAATAGACTTTTCCCAACTCTGATACATTATATGTGATATATCTATCCTTCTTTCCAATTTCCTGAATTGATAAAATGTAGAATGAACAAAATATTATTAATATATATATGATATTTATATGTAATATATATATATATATAAATTATATATATATATATATATATAATATAGTATATATATAGTATATATATATAAGTATATATATATATAGTATATATATATATGCCAGCATCCAGAAGAGTCAGGCATGTAACTAGAAAAGTAAAACCATCTACAGGAAAATAAATACATTTTTGAGTTCAGCAAGTAATTTCATCGAATAAACTTTATTTCAAACAGATTATAAAATTTATTCTAATATTTATTATTACACCTTTATAATATTAGTAAAATCTTACACCTGGCATTGTACGCTTGATGACTTGACCTTGAAACGTGGCATTAGTTCTCGAAAATGCAAAAGAGGTGCCAAATACAGTTTTATTTTACGCTTGGAGAAAATGTTATTTTTTCTTTTTATATCCTTTTTAGAGGGGGTTCGAGACAGAGGGACAGAGCGGGGATGAAGTCCCCCCCGTCGTCCCCCAGTAGCCAAGAAACCCGACTCTATCCACCGTTCTTGTTTACCCGGGGTATTCGTTAGTTTTTAAAAAAAAAAAAATTCAAAATTTGGCACCTTTGCGTGCTCCATCGGAGTACTCGAGCTTACGAACAATTTGCCATTTAATTTTGTTCAACATTTTTTAAAAATGTTTAAGTTTTTAAAAGCGTTTATTTTTTTTTAAATTTCGCTTGGGGTAAAATGGTCTCCTGATTAAATTAAAATGATATTTATTTTCCGTGTAGCTGTTATAGTTTTCTAGTTACATTGAACTCTTCGGGATTGAGGGAGACCAATATTATATGAGTATATATTATATAGTGAAGAGATAGATGTAGAGATATTATAATATATAGTATAAGATAATGATATATTAGATATATGTTACAAATATATTCATTGATTAGTATGATATATAGGATATATATATATATATATGTAATATAGATATAAGATATATATATGAGTAGTATATAGACCAACTTATATATATAGAAGTAATTATATATATATAGTATATATATAGGATATTACTAGATACATATATATATAAAGTGACGATATTACTAGTAATATATAATAAATTTTAATTGGTAATTAGATTTATAAAAATACTTTATTTGAAAAGTTTACATAAAAGTATAATTATTTATTTAATATATATATTAATTATATATATATATATATAATATATAGAGTAGATATGTATATATAGGATATATATAATATATATATATAATTTATATATTATATAGATAATATATATATATATTCCGAACGTTAAGATATTATAAATATATATAGACTATAATAGTATAGATTATATATATGGATAGATACTAAATGAAGAGATATATGAAGTATATATATAGAGAGAGAGATAGATGACAGATTGAATAGGGCGGATTGTATCATGAGATATAGATATAGAGTAGAGAAGAGAGATATAGTAAGATGAGAGTATATGAGTGATAGAGAGATATATAGTATAAGATATATATTAGAGGAGATAGTGAATGAGAGGACTGATATAGAGATAGATAGTAAGTGAGAGAAGAGGATAGATATTTGAGAGAGATAGGAATAGTGAGAGATTTAGAAATATTAGATAGAGTGAGATATTATAATGAGAGTAAGAAGAATATGAATATAGATATAGAGAGAGTGAGATAGTAATATATAATAGATTATTGAAGTGAGAGAATAAGATTAGATAGATAGTATAAGATATGAATATGAAGATAGATAGAGAAGATATGAATAGAGACGTGAATAGATGATAGTAATATATAGATGAAGAGATAGATAGATAGATATAGAGAGATAGAGAAAGATAATATATCCAACAAAGTTGGAGGAAGAAAGAGACAGATGATTTGATGATATGGGAGAGAAACTAATATGGACCTTGAGTTTTTTCTTCCATGCTAAAGAGTCACAATAAAATTACCCAAAGTGCTTTAGGTTTTTGGTTCATTCGTTTTCTTTTATCTTTAAAATCAACTGATTTCAATTGCTTGCTCACTTACAAGATGAGTGCTTTGTCTCTGACAGCATTTAGTTGAGTGTCCAGAATATGAATTGTTAAATATAAGATCGAACCATAAAGCAAAGACCTTTCTACTATTTCATTTAAACAAGATCAAATTGATGTTTCACTTTTTCCTCATAAACCATTATTTTTGATATTTATTATATAAGTCTTATCTTAAAATCTAAACATATTATTTGGGCTGGTATATATATCACTCTGCTAGTTAACTTAATTTATAACCAAGCTACTTTAAACATACTCTTTCCAATACTGCTAGTGGTGCATGGCCCGCTAGGGTTACTATATAATATAATAAATATATCAAAATAGACGGTGCTGTTTTATTTACTATATTAATATAAATTTTTTGATGATTGA
>JABUQX010083358.1:10000-21399 GCA_015478945.1 Trachelipus rathkii | reverse complement strand
AAAACGGACGCAAAATTCATATCCCATATTATAAAATACACCGAGTATTGTGGGACTAGGGGGTACGGCTATCGAAGGGCTTAGAAATATTCCTTGCTCATTTTTTGAATAATTTCAGAAAAAAGTAAGTGACAACTTCCGCTGCCTTAAAATACACGAGCCTTAACTTGCGCAAAAGCTTAATTTTGAGTATGGACCCCCTCTTCAAGCTATTAAATCATCAACACATTGAAATCAGCATAGTGCTTTCTATCTCCCAATACTTCCTATTTCATCCCCGCGCTGCCTGCTTTGATCACACGATCTAATATTTTGAAAGGTGTATCAATTTAAGATATACTAATCATTATATCTTATTTTTTATAAATGTGAACGAGAAGAGGACAATTCTACTTGGAATTCTTGCAACGTCAATATATGGATGAAAGTTTCATTTGTGTGCCAGGATTCCAATCAACACCCAAGCACAATTATAAAGAAGGTGAAGGGTAAACTCCTTTTCCACCCACGTAGAAAAGCAACCAATTTCTATATTACTGCAGAATTCTAAAATACGAAAAAGCTTAGTTGTGTTTCTATCCATCGCTTTTTTTCAGTCTCCAGCGGAATTTTATAAGTAATTTTTATTTAAATTTGCAAGTCTTTGTTTTAATTTGCGAATATTAACATTTTATTATTTATTGTACTCATAAAAAGTTTAAAAAGGATCGGTAATTATGTTTGCACCTTGTTGCAGGTTTCTTATCGAAATCCACGTGTCATCAATGTCCTAATGTTACTACCCAAACATCGTCCTACGTTAGAACAATATTCCTATAGAATGTCTTTCTTATGGCGACAGGTTTCTGGCTTGTTATATGCCAATATGAAAAAAGTAGAGAACAAAAAATATTGGAGAAAGTAATCTTCTATTCATTATATACTTCTGACGTTATCGGGTATCACTGACCCACTCTTCAGCAAAAAATTACTCTAAAAATAATTAAAACTTCTACTCCAGATAAATATTGCACGTATGATAAAAAACTCTACTTGCTTCCATTAAATCAACTACTTCATGATACTGTATAACATATAAAAAACATTGGAAACAAATCACAAATGAAAAGGAAAAACAAAATCACAAAATTGACATTAAAATGGAGGAAAAACTGAAACAAACTCACCTGACGAATCTAAGTAAATTTGTAGGTACTGATACGAAATTTTAATATTGAAAAATTACAGAATGCAATAGTAATATATAAATATAGTTAGTTGTAAAACAGAATAATTATTGTTTGAAAAAGTATGTTTTAATTTATAGTGTTAAAAACAAGTTGATGAACAATAAACTAAAAAAACAATAAATAAAATAATAATAATAATAATAAATAATAATAATAATAATAATAATAATAACATAATAATAAGAATTATTATTATTATTATGTTATATATTATTATTATTATTATTATTATTATTATTGAATTAATATTAATTTATGTTTTTAGTTGCTTTTTGATCATCAAATTTAAACAAATAAATTTAACATACTGTTTCAAACATAATTATTCTGTTTTTAACAACCTAACTATATTTATATAATAGCATTCTGTAATTTCCATATAAAATTCGTAAACTCAGTACACTACGAAAATTTACTTAGATTCTGTCAGGTGCGTTTGTTAAGTTTTTCTCCATTTTATGTCAATTTGTGATTGTTTGCTAAACTAATATAACAATCACCCTTCTAATCTACTATTCCATTGGTATTAATTAATATTGTAATAGATTTTTCAATTTTAATTTTAATTGTAATTTAATTATCTTTAGAGAAATTTTGCTGAAGATGGTCGAGTGATCCCGAAACTCCAGAGTTATGAATAAAGAATGTTTCTCCATTTTGTTCCGTCTCCTGTTTATTATTAAGACTAGGTTCCCAAGGACAAATCTATTGCCGACATATATATATATATATATGATAATATAAATATATATATATATATTATATTATTATACTATATATATATAATATATATATATATATATATATAATATTTATATATATAATAATATAAATAAATATATATAGTATAATAATATATATATATATATATATATCATAATATATATATATATATATATATATATATATATATATATATATATATTATAATATATATATACAAAGGTGGGCACCGTAAATGAGAAGTTAACGTCGTTAATTCTTAATCGTTAACAAAAAATTAACGGCGTTAATCATTATAGCGTTTATCGGTAAAATGTAGGGGAAGTTACGTAATCGTTACGAACCGTCTCAATTTTTTTTTTTTTTCTTTTTTTTTACAGTTATCACCACCACTCACTGCAGAGCCCATTCAAGGAGGATGTTGCACCGCCAAACTTCATCGCTAACAAAATACGCAGATGAACATAGACGCAGGCCTTAAGTGAGGGAGATTAAATTCAGCAGGAAACACAGAAGATGGAAGAGAGTTCCACAGGACAGTGGTGGAAGGCAAAAGAGAAACGCCCAGCAAACTAGCTGGAGTTACCATATCTACACAAAACTCGTGCGCAGAACAGCACCCCTTCTGCAACGAGGGCGTTGTAAAGGTTACGCGAGTGGTAGTTCCTCGAAACACCTGCCGCTGCGATACCTATAGAAAAGAAATAAAGCACCAAAGATAGAGGGTCAAATAATAGAGTTTCAATGAACTGGAAAGTACAAACAGTTTATTAAGCCTTTTCCCTTTTGAATGACCCTGTCCAAAAGCTCTGGTTGAAACCAGATGCCCCCAGAAATTAGAGACTCCTATGTCACTCTTACAAGGCCGGATGAGACCCTTGTATAGGTAAATGTAGAATCTATATAACACACAAAAAAGTCTCGCTCGTATCTTCAGTATGAACTCCTTCGTTTCTTTAACCGCCCCCAGCACCGTTGAAGACAGTCCATGAAGATTCGTTTATACTGTCGTCAGGAGAGACGAAAAACCGTCTAAAATGAATAGAGCGAAATAGAAGGTTATTCGAGAGGAGATTTGTAAAATTTGTGTTTAAGAATTGAATTTTATCACAAGGTTGAGACGACCCACCGGCAAATTCTATCTAGCAGCGAGAATAAATAGGAAAGATTAGACGAGAAGCAATTCAAGAAGTAAAAGATGGAGCAGAATTGGGAAAGAAGTGGAAAAATAAAGCCTGGTTTAACCATAGTAGTTTCAAATGCCGACATATCGCAGTACACTGCAACTTAATGTTTATGGGTAAGTAGAAATGAGTGAGAATAATAGTAGGAGTTTGAGACGGAGCACTGAGGAGCTCAAATATAGGATGGAGAGCAGTCGCCCCATCAACCATAGCCGATGTTAGCGACTGAAAATTTTGCCAACTTAAGCAAAGAGAAGAGGAAACCAAAAGGAAGGGGAGCTTGGAAAGCAATGATGCGTGCCATACCCGGTCAAATGTTTGATTTGTCAAGCGCCACTACGCAAGTCGGGTTCCTAAGAGCGGAAAACCTATAAATAGAAATAAACTTTGACGTTATAGAGGAAGATCCTATGGAAAAAAAGAAAGCGGAACATGATGATGAAATTCATCCAGAATTTAACTTAGAGAAAATACCGAGAATAGATTAAGGTATAATAATATAGCAATAACAGCTGAGAGGTATAGTGTAAGCTACAGGGCAACTGCTGCTATTTTGAATGCAGCATTGAAATATACGGGGATATTGAATGAAAGTAATATGGTGGATAGGAAATAGGTTGAAACGGAGTGGATGTTAGGAACCCGAATAAAAAATTTAGCGGCTCCGCGTGAGACAAGAAGAAAATAGGGAATTGAATTACGTGTGACCAATGGAGAAAATAAGGTGTAATTGGCAACACGAATCGTCATCGAATGGCCAATTAGAAAACCTAACACTGAAAGCCTTGGATTTCGACGGCAGAAAAGATCATACAAAAACAAAAGATGGAACTGAATATGAGAAACACTATGTTATTGTTAGAGAACCAGATGATACTTTACCATGACATCAGCTAACCAGGTGCTGATAACGGCCAAATATGTATTACTAATAGAAAAATAATAAATTTTTCATAAACGATTTCGTAAATAGCAAAAAACCTCCCCTTTAAAGCAATTACTTTCTCGATTTGTGGACTCTCGTGGTATAACACTAAAAGGGTTGGTTGCGAGTTTAGAGATGATTGAAACTATATTTGTTAATGAACACCGCGCTACAGTGTTAGTTGGTCTTTTAATGCAAATAACAAAATTCCATTCAGACCGTATTCCAGTCAATTGATAGGTGCAAAACGTACACAGCCAAAAACATTCTAAGGTATAAATCATTGTGTGGAAATAAATTGAAGAATGATTTAAACAAGCTGCGAGATTTGTTAATTTTTTGAACGTGTAACAGCACACTTTAGAGAAGAAGATCCCTCCAAAAGATTATGATCTTTAATACAAACTCCAAGCCACTGACCAAAATAATTTGGTATGAAATTCGGTGTATTAAGTACACATTCAGGGAAATATATCGCCATTTCATTAGCCAAGAATCTCCAGGGCACCCTTTCATCATGCCAGGCTGAAGCTAATCGCAAACAAGCAAGATACCAGGATCTTTACTGTGTTTTACCGTTTCTGCACTAACTTATAAGTTATAAAAAACTCTTTACATAAATTTTAGTATTATTTGTATTAACAATGAAATTTTAAGCAACAAGGTTGTTTTGGACAAAGTCTGACCAAAGGCAACTGAGGGAAGCTGATGAGATTTTTATTTCTCAAAGTTACTGAAGTTGCATACTTAAAAACGTAGACAAAAATCAATGCAAGTTTTATTTTGAGCGAATCACATAAGAACAATTAATACCTTTGCATTCATACTTGAGATTTTTACCTTCTCTCATGTTAAGTAGACAACTTAGAAAAGAGAATTAATAAGAGTTTTTTAGGTTTTTTTGCGTATTTATTTGAATGCCCCAGAATAAAGGTGGATACCGCGGCAAGAGTTTATAGAAATATTGCCAAAAAACACTATAAACTTTAATGTCATTTATTGATTATTACATGATAGATTGGAAACACGAAACAGTTACCAAACCACCTGTTGTAAAGAACTTAACAAATGCTGATCTTCGAAATATAGTAATTGAGCCACTTAAGACTATTTTGTTAAATGCAACAGACAAGGGGAAACAGAATAAAGAATCTCATCAGTGCAACCTAGTTAAAACAAGAAATTCAGAGGAAGAATTGGAGATATGAAGGCAGACACCGAGTAATATTTGAATTGTAATTCCAGTCCGAGGAGAACTCGGAATTATTATTATTATAAGGACAATGGACTAATATCTAATTACAGAAATATAAAAAGGGTTTTAAAATACTATACTTATAATATTAATATAATATATATATATCATAATGTAATATAATTATATTATAATATTATCTTATATAATATATATATATATATATATTATATAGGAAGTATTATAAAAATAATTATTACTATAATTAGCATCTTTCGGTATAATATATAAAACGATTTCGCCATACCAAGGGAACTAGGGAAATGGGGATAATTTTTTAAAATGAGAGAACTTTTGGTTCAATCTACCTGGAATCCAAAATATTACATCGAGCCAGAATGAGTCTAATCTTTCTGACTCCAAAATATATTATATATATGTTTGATTTATTTATGAAAATTAATAAATATGGGCCCCGAAATTTTAATGGCGTCAACCGCCCCCAAAAACACTTGGACCCCATAACTCAAAATATATTCGTTGCAGAACATCTTATTTTTGTTACCAGTATAGGTCTTTCAAGGTAAGTGACATTATACACCAATCTTCATCCAAAAACAGGTACTAAGTAGTGGGAGAAATTGGTTTTGATTTCCTTTAATGCCCCAAAAAATTAAAAAATGTACTGAGGGCTCTGCGTGAGGGTAGCGGGGGTCGCACAGCCCTGAAATTTTAACCATAACATCAGACCATGATACTGACGTCTGTGCATACCGTTGTTTTGTGAATTTTTAAAAAAACAGCGCTAAGGTATATCGAAACCAACCCTACAAATATATAATATATATATATATGATATAAGAATAAATATATATATAATTAATATAAATATTATTATATATATATATATATATATATATATTATATATATATATATAATATATATAATATAATATTTATAATATATATTATATATATATTATTTATATATATAACTCAGTATATTACTATATAATATATTATATTAATTATATTATATATTATATATTATATATATATATATTAATATTTATATTAAATATATAATATATAATAATATATATAATTATATATATCATATACAAATATATAATATAATATATATATATATATATATAATATATATAATATTAGTGATATATATATAATATAATATATATATATTATATAATATATATTATAAAACTATTTTACATTGATTGTGAAGTTTAAAAAAAATAATTTAGATAAAAAATCAAAAAGCTTTCATTATCTTGCAAAAACACTTTACCATGGATACTACGTGTACCTGCAAAACACTCAAATATAAAAAAAAAAAAAAAGTAAGCATTCATTCATTTCATTAAATTTGACATTGATATCTGACTTAAGTTTTTTAATATAAAGAAATTCGCTATACGAAGATAGTTGAAATTGCCAACTTGAAATAAGTTATTATACCAACTAGCAATTTCAACTTAAGGAGGGGATTTGTGCTCCGTCGTGTAATGTAATGAAATGAATGAATGAATGGTTGAATGTTTTTTGAATATTTAGTGCTTGCATGTTCTTTGAATATTTGAGTATCCATGATAATAGCTGCATTTCCACAATAATGTAAGCTTTTATGATTTTTCATCGAAATTATTGTTTTAAACTTAACAGTTAATGTAAAATAGTTAGTTAACCGTAATCATGCCTGAAGTATACAGGCAAAATATTGGGACAAGTTTAAAGGCTTTAACTTCTTTCCATTCTAGAAAAGTCGTTAATAAATTGTCTTCTGAAAATAAAGAATTATTTAGAAGAATGGAAAGGACCTGTAAAAAGTATTTTAAAATTGATATCAATCTGAATTTTACCCTTATTATTATTATTATTATTATTATTATTATTATTATTATATTATTATTATTATTATCTATTAATTATTATTATTATTATATATTATTTACTCTCATTATTATTATTATATATATATTAATTAATTATTATTATTATTATATTATTATTATATTATTATATTATTATTATTATTATATTCTCTAAAATAATATTATATTTTATTATATTATATTATATTATATTATATTATATTAATGCTATATTATATTATAATTATATAATATATTGTATATATTATTATATATTATATTTATTATATTATATTATATATGTTATATTATAATATATTATTAATTATTATTATATTATTATTATTTATTGAAGACTTTTTCTAAATTCCTAAAAACCTTCCTAAACATTTTCATTAACTTTCTTTAGGCCAATTCTTGAATAAAACAAAATATTGTCTTCTGAAATGATCCAAGCTTTCGTCCGCTCACGGTGGACATTTTCAAGGATATGACTTTTATTTTATGAACGAAGCAAAAATTAAACTTAAAATTTACAATTATTACAAATATAATAAGCAAGATTAAAACTAAAATTTAAAATATACAAAAAATAAATTTGAAGTTGATAATTAGATTGTGGTCTTTTTTCCTTTTCTTTCTTATTGTAGAAAATTATTTAGGTTAATCGCGACATTTTCGTATATATTTTATATTGAGTGTCGCGGTCTATGCGTTTTCCTGGCGGAGTCCCTTCTTATAAGAAAGCATAGACCGGACATCAATATAAAATTTTTTATTGCTATTTTTTAATGATAAGTATTATGTAATACTTACCATGGACAGAATATAGAAGTGTTTTTGATTTTGACTCTTGAAATTAACTTTATTTCAAGCATGGTAAACGCGGAGTGGGACATCGGTGTGTTTCTCCTGGCATGGGACATTGTAAGAACAAAGAAAGATAGCTTCAATATTTTCTTCTATGTTTTTTAACTTACTGGATCCTGCGTCTCAAGGTATGACACTTACATACATACCTATATACAGTTCTAGCCAACCCTGATATATATAATATGATATAGTTATATAATTATATATATATATATATTATATATATATATATATATATATACTAATATAATAAAATATATATATATATATATATATTATATACCAAAATGGTATAATGACAAACTAGAGTGACATACCAAATATTTTTGCGTAGGTGATGCGACCGTTGAACGAAAGCGTCGTGACCTTAGAAAATCTTATACAGGAAGTTCTTTATTATTTGCTGGTTGTACGCAGGAGGTGAGAGGACCTTTATACAGAGCTTTTGGACACGCTCTTTTCACACTTAAGACCGGTAAGAGTTTCAGTACTTATAAAAGTAGCAGTTGTAGTATTTGTAGTTTCCCAGTAGTTGTAGAGGTAGCAGTATCCCAGTAGTTATAGAATTAACAGTAGTGGTAGTAATTGCATCCCAGTAGTTGTAAAAGTAGCAGTAGTAGTACTAGTGCTCCAGAAAATGTAGAAGTAGCAGTAATAGTACTATTAATAGTATCCCTGTAGTTGTAATAGTAGTAGTAATATTAGTATTTGTAGTACTAGTTTTAGTAGTATTAACACAGAGTTTTAAGAAAATTTGTGTAATAAATAAAATGTTGTAAAAGTAATGAACAGTAGCATATTAAAAATATTAGGTATATCATAATGAATAATAATAATATAATAATAATATAATAATAGATAATAATATATAATAATAATAATAATAATAATAATAATAATAATAATAATAATAATAATAATAATAATAATAATAATAATAATAATAATAATAATAATAATAATAATAATAATAATAATAATAATAATAATAATAATAATAATAATTTAATAGGGTCTAAAATTAATAATAATAGATAATAATAATAATAATTAATAAGAATAATAAATAATAATAAGTGTACTAAAGTAATAATATAATATAATAATAATATAATATAATTAATAATAATAATAATTTGCCTTTAATCTTCTTTTGAGTTTGTGCGTTAATATTTAAGCTATTCATTTTGCTCCCTTTGTATATTTTCTTTTATTATTATTATTATTTATTATTTATTATTATTATTATATTATTATTATTATTATTATTTATTATGATATTATTATTATTATTATTATTATTATTTTTATTATTATTATTAATTATTATTTATTATTATTTATTATTATTATTATTATTATTATTATTATTATTATTATTAATTATAATTATTATTATATTATTATTATAATTATTATTATATTATTATTATTATATTATTATATTATTATTATTATTATATTATTATTATTAATTGAAAATTATTCTAATTAAATTATATTACAATTATTTAGTATTAATTATTTTACTTATTCGTATCATTTATCGTTATCATTATATTATACTTATTATTATTATTATTATTATTATTGATTAATATATATTATTATTATTATTATTATTATTTATTATTATTATTATTATTATTATTATTATTATTATTATTATTATTATTATTATTATTATTATTATTATTTTTATTATTATTATTATTATTATTATAACTATTATATATTATTATTATTATTATATATTATTATATATTAGAAGTATTTATTATTATTATTATTATTATTATTATATTATTATTATTATTTAATTAATTATTATAGAAACTATTATTTATGTGAGTATTAGATATTATTAGTATTTAGTAGTATTATTTTTACTTCGTTATCATTATCGTTAATGCATTATAGTTAACATATTATTATTATTTATTATTATTATTTTATTATTATATATTATTATTATATTATTATTATTATTATTATTATTATTATATATTATTAATTATTATATTCATTATTATATTATTATTATTATTATATATTATTATATTATTATTTTTATATGTTTAATAAAGTGTGATATATATTATATTATTATTTATTAATTAAATTATTAGTTATTATTATTATTATTATTATTATTATTATTATTATTAATTATTATTATTATTATTATTATTATTAATTATTATTCCCTCCAAAGAAATTTACCTGCATCGAAGACCTGTATATTAATACGAATCCTTTTTTGATCAAGTTATTTCTTGGATGGAGAAAATTACATTCTTGCTTATGAATATATGTCTGAATATATTTCAAAACCCTTTTGTATGATATAAGCCTTCACAAATTAAAAAAACAACATATTCGGTACCTCTCACATACAAACATGCAAACACTGTTACTTAGATTATTCAGTGAAAAGCTCAAATACCCAACTATTGATGACGTTTTCTGCTTTGGTCGCTTCCATAAACCTTAGTTCCATGAATACATAACTTAAAAACTAACTCGGGCATACATTAATTCCTCTTGAACTGTAGTCCGTTGACCGTTTGGTATTGGTTATATATAATAATACGTAAATATGTATACATTTAATGTACGTATGGTATGCATTATAGTGAGTAAGTATTGAATGTGTTCTATACTTTTGTTATTCTTTATGGTTGAATGAGCAGATCAATTAAGGTTTGGGTTCAGGAGTGGTTATAAGAGTGAAGAATATAATAGCAACGATGCATATATTATGTATGGTTGTTATGTATTAATCTGTAAAAACAATGAGTGTGTGTGCTTTTACGCGTGTGAATGTGTGTATATGTTTTTTTTGTTATCCTTTAAATAATATGGAAAAAAGTATGGTCAAAGTCAGGTATCGTTTTTTATATTTCTGCACAATAGAATTTTCAGACGAAATAATAGTATTAATAATAATAATAATAATAATAATAGATAATAATAAATAATAATAATAATAAATAATAATATAATAATAATAATAATTAAATAATATTTAAATAATAATAATAATAATTAATAATAAATAATAATAAATAATATAATAATAATAATAATAATAATAATAATAATAATAATAATAATAATAATAATAATAATAATAATAATAATAATAATAATAATAATAATAATAATAATAATAATAATAATATAAACAATAATAAAAATAATAAACAGTTAATAATAATAATAATAATAATAATATAATAATTAATGAATAATAATAATTAATAATAATAATAATAATAATATAATAAATAATGAATATAATAATATAATAATAATAATAATAATAATAAATAATAAATTAATAATAAACTTAATTATAATAGGTTAATAATAAAT
>JABUQX010083358.1:0-5000 GCA_015478945.1 Trachelipus rathkii | reverse complement strand
TCTCTATCAGGAAGCCCAAATCGTTCACACATGTTCCTTATTTCTGCTTCACCAAAGGTTAAATTAAGATTATCTGGCCACGTGTTGCAATCCAGAACCTTGGCCCACTCTGGAATTTCAGCATCTTCTTTTAGCAAAGTCAGCTCTCCACACGGACTTAAGAATGTCATAAAGTTTTATTGGATCGAAAAGATTTCCCTCTCGTTGCCTATCCACTTTTCCTAGAGAAACAACTTTAAAAGAAATTTTTCTTCACTTTTAAGGCTTCCTGATAATAATGTCCGATGTCTGTATTTCTTTCGTCAAACAATTTCACTTGATTAATTATTTTTTCTATGAGCTGAGCATAGTGTGGTATCGCGTGCCTGCAGACCTAAACTTAGTTCAGCTAGTTCTTGAAGAACATCACACATCAGAGCAAGATCAAAAATGAAATCAATATTGGTAATTTTATTAAGTAGTTTTTCATACTGTTTTCTGCTCATGGGATCAGGATGAAATTTTCAGAGTATATGTATTCGGGGGAGATACACATTTTTTATTTAAATAATTTCTTTTTATATGCAATAGTTTTAGAATTGTCTTTGGAACAAATTTAAAAAAAAAAAAAAAATTTGGAAATTTTAAAATAAATTTTTTTTAAGTATACAAAAAAAATTATCTAAGTAAAAAGATTTATCTCTCCCGACATTACAAGCCCTAAATATTTGATGTTGATCGGATAATTAGGAAAACATATATCAATATTTCCCTTTTTCAAAAATATATTTTTTGAAAAAGTGAAATATTGATGTTTTTTTTTTTATACTTATCTAATAAACATCGTATTTTCAGAGCTTGTATGAAAGGGCGAGATACATCTTTTTTTACTTAGACAATTTTCTAGTATACTCAAAAGAAAAATTTATGAAAGTTTCCCAAATATTATTTTGGAAAATTTGTTTCGAGAACAAATTACCCTTCCAAAAAAAGAAATTATTTAAATAAAAATGTGTGCCTCCTCCTCCAACTACATATGCTCTGTAAATTTCATTCTGATCTCATAGGCAAAAAAAATATCGCAAATTTTTCATTTTAAAAACAAAAAAAAAATACAGTAGGTTTTAAATTTCGACATTCCTGAGAACAAATTTCAAAAAATCAAAAAACTATTTCATGACTTTTTTTAGGAAATGAACCCATCAATGTATATTTCAAGTTTGAGTTCATTTCGAAAAAAATTGTAAGAGTAGAAATGAAAAATGTCAAAAACATTTCCTTTTGAAAAACTGAACATTTTTAAAACATGACTACATACACAGAAAAACACCGGAAAACGACTTTTTAGATGTCAGAAAAAGCTACAGTTTTCTGTTTTTCAGATCAAAATTGGCTGAAAATTAAAAATTTTGTCCATTTTTAGGTTGGGGATAAAATGGGGCGCTGCTGGCTCAAATACTGGACCCTGCCCTTAAAAGCCAAAATTTTCTCCGCTTTTAAGGCTTCCAGATAATAATATCCCATTTTTGTCGTTCTTTCATCAAACAATTTTACTTGATTGATTATTTTAATATGAGCTGAGTAAAATGTGATTTCACGTGCTTGAAGCTCTAAACTTAGTTCAGCTAGTTCTTGAAGAGCATCATACATCAAAGCAAGATCAAAAATGAAATCAATATTGGTAATTTTATTAAATATTTTTCCATACTGGTTTCGCTTAGTTGTGTCTCTATTCTCATCCGATTTAGCTTTTTTGAAATGGGAAACCAAAGCTTAAAAATTTTGTCATACATCAGAAACACTTCTAAATTGGATGCAACCCATCTAGTATCTGAAATCCTCATAGGTCGTAAAATTTTCGGAGTATATGTATTCGGGGGAGATACACATTTTTTATTTAAATAATTTCCTTGTATTTGCAGTAGTTTTAGAATTGTCCTTGGAACAAATTTCAAAAAAAAATAAATTTTGAAATTTTTAAAATCATTTCTTTTGAGTATACAAAAAAAATATCTAAGTAAAAAGATTTATCTCTCCCGACAAGCCTAAAAAATGAAATCAATATTGGTTATTTTATTAAGTAGTCCTTCATACTGGTTTCGCTCAGTTGTGTCTCTATTCTCATCTGATTTAGCTTTTTTGAAATGAGAAACCAAAGTTTAAAAATTTTGCCATACATCAGAAACACTTCTAAATTGAATGCAACCCATCTAGTATCTGAAATCCTCATAGGTCGTAAAATTTCTTTGTCAATCTGTTCCGCAGGAGATTTTAATTCTCTTGCATTTTTAGGAGACTGATGATACAGTGTGTATAGTTTACCGATAAACGATTTGAAGTGATTAATTTGTGATGGGAAGTCCTTGTTTACTACGTCAAACACAGAAAGTTCTAACCTGTGATTAGCACAATGCCAAAATAAAATTTTGGGAAACTTATTTTTAAGTAGTGTCACTACACCTTTCTTTCGGCCAAGCATTACTGCAGCCCCATCTGTTGCAATTGCCAAGAGATTGTTTTCCAGAAAATCACCATATAATCCATCAGCCGAGACATCTTTTAACTCAATTATATCAAGAAGCAAGTTAGTAGGCTCATTCATGCCTTGAAATGTGGTTCTTACATAAATAATGAGAGAGGACAACTGACTTATTGTAGTGCTTTCGTCTATAAGGAGAGCAATTATATTATTTGATTCTATTATGTTCTTAATGACAGACCTTTTCATTTCCCCTGCAATATGGTTCACAATATTTGTGAACGCAGTAGTTGAATGTAAAATACGCCCCATATTGATGCCATTTAATTCTTGCACATCAATTTATGATTCAAAATCATTAAACGCTTGATTTTTTAGCTACTTTGTACGCAGTTCTAAATACATTGGCGGTCATTTCATTCTCATTTTCGAAAGCCTTAGTGCCAACAGTTTCAAAAGACTTAGATTTTGCTTTTTCAAGTATTGAAAGAGCTGTCTTATGAGCTGAACTTTCCTTATGCTTGAAAATTTTCTTTCGGAGAGAAAGCATCTGAACAGATTTATCTTCACCTGATGCACTGATTAACACTGAAGCCCACTGCTGGGAAATGTTCATGCCCTGCATTTTTCGCTCTGGTCCCAAAAAAGCCACCAAATTTTATTGAACATATTTAAATTTTCAAGTATAAACGTTTTTTAAATATTAACCAGTTGATGTTCAATTGCAAGGAATTTATTTTTCTTCTTACATTTCCCCCCAACCAATATTTTTTCCAAAGTGGAGAATATTTTAAAAAAAAATGACACGGGGGCTGGGGCTAGGGGTGGGGGTAGGCGGGGGGAGGGTGGGGGTGGGGGGGGGGCGGGGCTGGGGCTGGGGCTGGGGCTGGGGCGGGGCTGGGGCTGGGGCTATATATATGAGGGCTGGGGCTGGGGCTGGGCTTGGGCTGGCTGCGGTTGGGGCTGGTGTTTGCTGCTGTGGCCCGGGAGCTGGGGTGGGGGGGGGGCTGGGGATGGGGTGGGCTGGGGCTGGGGCTTGGTGGCCCGGGCCTGGGCTGGGGGCTGGGGCTGGGCTGGCTACTTCCCTACAGCTCTGTTGTTAGACGTTGCATCACACAATGTTTTTATAGATTTTGCTTTATCAGAATAATTTTTCACTTTTCATTTCTTTGCTTCCTGTGATGATGTAAAATACTTAGCAATTATCCTAACTTATTGTGAAATAATTACCACTAGTTAATCTCGTTTACTGGTAATTTTAAACCCTTCAATAAGATTATAAGAGGAGAGGGACTTTCTCAAGTTAGCAAGCCCATATGTGTGTTACACTTGGTTCACTACTTACACAGATTAAACAATCACATTGACATCCATGATAGGTTTAATAAAATATAATGAAACTAGAGAATTTACAGGAAAATCGTATTATGCATGAGAAAATAAGATCATCATACGTCTAGTAGTACACAATTACTAAGTATTTCTGAGGTGGAAAACGAGAAACCCCAACATTTTATAGTTCTAAATGTCTAGCAACTATTTAAAAAATAGCAATAAGGGGCAATTAACCAATAGTATATAACTATTATATATATATTAATATATATTATAATATATATATATATCTATATATATATATATATTATTTTATATATTAATATATATATATATAATATATATAATATATTATAATTATTATATAATATTATATATATTTATATATAATATATATAATATATATATATATATATATATAATATATATATAATATTATATTATATATATATATATAATATATATTATATATATTTATATATATTATATATATATTATATATATATATATATATATATATATTATATATATATATATTATATATAATTATAATATATATATTATATATAACTAATATATATTTATATATATCAATAAATATTAATTATATATACTATATTATATTAAATTATATATATAGATATATTATTATAATATATATATATATATGAAATATATATATAATAATATATTATAGTTATTACGCGTTATATATCAATTATATACTATCATATATTTATATATATATATATAGATAATGAGATATATATTAATATTATATATAATAATATATATATATATATATAATTATTATAATAAATTTATATATAAATATATATATAATATATACCCTATTAAATACTACTATTATATATTTATATAATATATTAAATATATATATATTATATATATATATATATATAAATATATATATATTAATAGTATTCACTATTAATTAATACTATATATATATATATAATTATTACTATTATCAATATAATAATTAATACATAACTTTATATAATCTCACTTATATATATTAACTCTAATATATATGTAAGGTGACAATATTCTTAGCGGTATATATATAGTAGATGTGAGCATCGTAAGCGACATAAATAACACAAAAGCAAACCAGTCTAAGTTACAGATATAATATTTATAATATTTACAGGAATTTAATCGGAACATCTTCGTAGATATATGC
>JABUQX010083356.1:30000-41089 GCA_015478945.1 Trachelipus rathkii | reverse complement strand
TCCTAAATTTCAATATAATTCCTCTTTGAATCCTAAATTTCAAAATAATTCCTCTTTGAATGATGAACTGCCTATACATTTGGGTAAAAAAAATTTTTTTTTTTTTTTTAAATGGAAAAAATTATATTTCAGTTTCATCCTAAAACTTAAAATAATTCCTCTATGAACTGCCTGAACATATGTACTATAATTTTACACAAAAGATTTTTTATTAAAAAACAAAAAAAAACAATTTACTTTCTTCCTAATATTAAAATAATTTCTTCAGAATGCCTGAGGGTATGAAATATAAATTTATTCAAAACAATTCTATCTTAAAAATTAAACATCTTCAATAAAATCCTTTTTAAAAGATGTCCTTAGATCTGATTTTATTATTTCTAAAGCAGAAAAGAAGCTCTCATCAATCACTTGACTAGGAGGCAAAGCTGTAATTGTGTAAGCCACATCTTGCAAATTTTTAGGATAGCTAGGGAATGACTCTTTAACTGTTAACTTTGGTTTCCAGTCAATTTTCCTTATTTCATCTAATGCCATATGGAATTCTACTTTGTATTTTTCTAGAGGATTTTTAGGTTGAAGGACTTTTACTGGTGTTCTTTTCGATCGCTTTTCTGCATGCTCCATTGGTCCGGTTGTTTGTCAATTTTACTTGATCTGACAAGATACCACAAGGGAGGATTCCTGAAACTGCTGAACTATCTGACTCAGACCCAGATTTCTGTTCGATAGTGTTATTCATTTTAAGTCCTAGTTCACAAAGAGCATTCCTAGCGTTTAATATCAGATCTTCAGTTCTGAGGAAAATTCTGAACTGGATTAACAAAGATGGCCAAAAAAAAAAAATTTGTTTTCAGTTAACATTCTCAATTCTTTCCATGAAATTTTTTAAGTCATTTGCTAAAATCCCTTCTCTATAAAAATTTTCCTGCAGTCATCTGATTCAATATTTTGTTGTAAAGTATGGGTTTTAATAAATCTTTGAGGGTTTCAATTTGTTTCCACATAAGACATGTACTTCCCCATCTTATCTCTTGATCTAAGATTGCCACTTTTCCAGCTTGACGATTTAGAACCCATTAATTTTGGGGTACATGCTGTTTTTGCTATTTTTCTCGCCTTGCTTATAATATTTGCGGAGGCCATCACACACTGCTAACTGTAAAGTATGTACTCCACACCTCATGTGTGCAACATTATCATTGGAACAGTTTTTTCAGTTTTATAAAGTTCATTCTGAAAACAACTATTAGCTACTTTGTTTTAACATTCAATAAAATTAGTATCACATTTACCAGTTTCCTGTTCTTTAATCTCATTTCAATGTCCTTAGTTAATTTTTCAATCATACTGATCATGTTTGATGCATTATCTGTAACTAAGCTAATTGCTTATTATTATTTCAAATTCTTTTAAAACATCAATAAGTTCTTAGATATATTGGCTGGAATGTTGAGATTTGGTATCTCTTACGGTACAGCAACTGTTTTTGTAATGTTTTTATCTTCATCCTCATATCTAATATTAATAGCAAAATAATTTAGCTTTTCCCTTGTGCAAAAATTCATTTTTAAATCCATGAAGTATATCCCTTTAAGCAATTTTTAAGTATTTTTTTTGCTTACCAGCTTCTTCTAGAACTATTTTACGAATATTTTCCTGGTCTAAAGGGACTTCCAGTTTTGAAGCCATGTCTCCACACAGTGCTTTAAATCCTGGTCTTGCAAAAAAACTTAAATTGTCACTATCTTTAACAACCATTATAATCAATAGCATTTTGAATTTTTCACTTGACATAGACAGAGCAAGTTTTTCACAATTGAAAAAAGTATCTACTTTAGTCTGAGTTTATAAAAATAAAGGTTTATCCTGAACTGCTTTTGCTTCACCTTTCTTTTTTTAACAATTGCAGCAATGTCTGGATGAAAGCGTTTTAAATGTCCCATTAATTTAAAGAATCCAGTAGAAATATTGTGACCCCTATGAGTAACTGGTGGTTTGGTAATTTTATGCATGATCAAACTGACTGTTTCCCATCAACTGTGTTAACTATTTCATACTGACAAATATAAGTACTTTTATCTTCAGAGTGAGCATCTTTTTTTAGTTCCAACTCCGGGTCCAGGCCCCCCTAAAATTTCAGATCTGGCTCCAGGACCCCTAAAGATTTCGGCTCTTTCTCCTCAAAAAATTTTGCCTCTAACCCCTCAAAAAATTTCGGCTCTGGTTCCACATCTACAGCTCTGCAGCCCTAAATAAATTTAACTAAGAGGCGACTTCAACACCCATTTAATTCCTTAAATATATTAAACTACAACAACCTTCCCACCTGAATCCCTTCCCAAAAAAAACAAACCATCTGACATCACTTTCCTCTCTCCATCTCTCTTTACCAACACCACATAGAATGCAGAATTGATCTCCCATCAGACCATATCCCAATAATAATCTCATAAAACAGCAAAAAGAGTAAACCCCAAAATAAATTTAACGTTTACAAACTACAAAAAAGCAAACTGGCAGAAATTCAACCAATACGTCGAATCACACCTTCATCCACTAGAAAATAGTAATCCCCACTCTTTACATAAAGCCATACATAACCTCACCAAAGTAGCCAAAAAGCCTCCAGCCTTTACATACCAAAAGGCCACAGAAACCACTACAACCCATCATTGATACCGGAAATCTGTAACTTGACAAAAAGAAATATCATTCGACAACAAAAAACACTAGATCTGGCGGCACAAATGAACTCCTTAAACACACAGAGTGCACTCAGGGTATGAGGTGCTCTCAGTATACACAAAAATGTTAAATAATAAGCAGTTTGGCTGCCCCTATCACCCATAAGTGCTTTAACATGTCTTATTCTTAACTTTTTTTTTTTACATTTTTAGAAATATTGATTTAACATCTGTATATATATATAATATACATACATATTTCGATGTTAAATCAATATTTAAAAAAAAAAAAAAAATGACTACAATGTAGGCTAAGACATGTTAAAGCACTTATGAGTAACAGGGGTGGCCAAACTGCTTATTTAAAATTTTCATCCGTGTATACTGGGAGAGTCCATATACCCTGAGCAAAATCCATATATAAATATATATATATATATATATATATATATATATATATATATATATATATATATATATATATATATATATATATATATATATATATATATATATATAGTTTTTACAATGTGGTTTTAAGCATTTCTATAGGTCATAACCTTTCTTTACCTTGCGCTTTAAATATTTACCTATGGCATAAAGTGAGATAAACTTCCTGTCAGAATATAAATAAACCCTACAGGATTATTTAATAGCCTACTTTGCCAGTAACTTTTTTTCTTAAAGACATCTGTCATTTTTATTTTTTTTATGCTTTATTACAACCAATTTCAAGCTTATGCTATGAATTTTATAAAAATCAGTGATGGAGCCCTTCTGTCAGACTATTACCAAGTCAATTGACTAAGCCAATTGCCGGGTTTTTTGTTAGTTGGGTATAATTGAGTTCAACAGATTCAAAAAAATCTATATTTTTTTAAAAATCAATTGATGTTTTGATATTTCTAGAAGCAACAATCAAATATTAATAAAAAATTATCAAATTTACATTATTTTTATAAGCAACATTAGCCATTGTTTTCATATATTTCTTTTTATATTAAAAAAAGAAAGTAATGTTATAATAAGTTTGGTTAAGACTATTTTCGTTTTTGTCATTTATGCTTACGCTCAATAAGAAATATTAACCCACTTTTGGCACGAATTTCGTGCATAAATGAATATGATTTCTCATAAAAGCCACTTTTGTTTACAAAAAATTGGAATCAGATGTGATGGAGCATGTGGTTTTGGAATAACCAAAAAAATAAATTATTCATATTAAAAATAACTGATTTACTATTGCAATAGAGTTTATCCATTTGGAAGAAATTAGATTTAAAGCTAATTTTATTGAATGAAACATTCCTCAATTCAAACAAGCCTACCATCTTGTTCTACATTTTTCCGTAGGAGCATGCTAAATTCAGTAAGTACTGGAAATAGCAACCTTACAGAATTAAAGAAATTCCTTACATTTGGTGAACATTTTTCATGATTTTGAGCGAAGTTAGACAAAAATGAATACAAACTTGAGCATTTCTTACATTTTTAAGCACAAATGCAAAAGTAAAAATAGCTTTAATAGATACATTTACTGTGAATAATTAACAAAACTTATAACCTAAACTTAATGGGTTCTAAAACAAATTTAAACAAGTTTTTTTAGATAGATTGATTAAATTTATATAGGAGAGGTTTGGCACCACTGTTTGGTAATTTTATATGGGGATGAAAGATAAATATTAAAAAAAAAAACATCAGAAAATCATATCAATATTTCATTAGAATCTGTTGAACTAAACTATTACTGTTAGTTGTTAAGGTAAAACTGCATGTTATAACTACCAGTATGACAAACTTATTATAGCTTGTAATGTGGTTAACATGTACCTTAACTATAGTTTTTGCTTTTGGTAGTAGTGATTTAGTTTTTTTTTTTTTAAGATAGCAATTGACAAGCCTTAGGGTTTTGTGTAGGTTGTGCATGTGGCATGGGAATATCTGCTTGTGTTTGATAAATTTTTAGTTTGACTGGACAGTCTCGATAGGCCCATGTGGTTTCTTACAGTCTTTGTTTATCCTCTAGTTGGTGTTTACTATTGACAAGCCTGAGGGTTGTGTATTTTGCACGAGCAGGTTAGAGTTGAGCCTATTTACTATAATTTGACTAGAACAACCCCCATAAACACATGTGGCTTCTTACGGTCTCTATATTTTCTATGCTTCTACAAGCCCAGAGTTCCTTTCAAAATTCTTGACAGACAGGCCTAGTCTACCTAAAGTATGTTCTTAAAACGAATATACAACCAGTTAACGGAATCACGTAATTCATATTACCTTAACATAAAGTTCTCGAATAGACATGATTGGTAATAATTTCGATATTTCAAATCACTTAAAATAATTATATGGATAAAATCCTTCTGAAAAATTTTTTAAATGTCCTCATCTTGTCAGCTGTGATCTTAGTTGGTTGAAATGCCTCAAAGTTTTCAGAGTTCAGTTTGGGATGTTGATTTTCATAACAATATAATCAAAATAAGTTTGCTTCAAAATTAGTCCACAGTATAAATATTTTTACTATGCTTGAAGACTCTGTAATGCAGGAATTAATTAAAAAGTGGTAAATTTACCACTCATGAAAATTTCCTATTCCAGATTTAAAGATCTTGTGGATTAATTTTGAAGTTTTAGATTAATACATCAAGTCCTTTTCTTTAAATTAAGAAATACATGCATTAATGTTTTATGTAAACTCGAGTAAAATGTGGCGTCGACCAACACAATGAATAAATAAATAATGAAATAAAAAGAATAAAAAAAAACTTAAAATTAGTAATTTGATATAAGGAGCAACCTATAGGGTTTCCTACATTATACTTCTGTTTATACGAAAAATCGAATTGTTCTCGATATTCTTGCAAATAAAGACGGTAATACTTGAATTATTAGAAATATTTTATTTCTGTATTAAACCTTACTATTTTGCTATTAACTATTTTAAATTGAACTAGGGGATTTAAAAATGTATACAAAAATTTAAGAATATTTCTTGTCCCTCTGTATTTGCACTGTGGTTTAGAGACTTTCTTGGCTTTGGAAATATAATTTTTGTTTGGCAACAGTCAAGGATTGTTTTGACAAAATAAAACGAGGCACTTAGAGAAAAAAGTCAATTGAGCCAACAGTGAAATGGTATTATATATTAAACTTCGTAAAGAAAAAGATTCAGTAATGTATTTTATTTAAATATTAACATTAGTTCTAGTCAAGGCCGAAGTATTTCTTGCCTTATTATTGATAGAGGAATTGTTCTGAGAAAGCTTAGGTTAAGGATTCTATTCCAAGCTGGTCCTAACTTTTTATATTCTGATTTAGCAGGAATAGTTATCAGGTATATTCTATCTATTCTGTTTTATTCTAATACACCTCTAACCTTAAATCCCTATACCTTACTTTAAGTTTTAGAACAGAGTACTCTTTGGATGGTTTTCTATATGTAGGCCAAAACTTGGAACTAGCAACTACCTTATTTAAACTGAACTTAAACCTTCAACAAAAAAAGGCATCTATCCAAGCTAAAAATTCTTGGAAATAAATGTATTTAAAGCTATTTTGAATTAATTTAATGGTGAGTTAAAATTGTTTTTTGTTGAGATTTAAGTTATTATTAGGCTAGACATCCTCATGTTTGGAGTGAGCAGTTCACTCAATTGCTCTTATTGCACATTTCAGAACCTTCTTTAGAGTAAGTTCTAATAAAATTTACATAAAAAAAAAATAATAATTAATAAAATAAATAAATAAAAAAAAAACTTCATTTGTGGGGTAATTACATAGTATAGAGTATAGATTTAATTAAAAGTATGGTACTTTAATCCAATGTTATATTTTTCGGACCATCTTGTGTTTGTGTGTGTGAATGTACTTTTCGCGGGAAAAGTTGTCGCTAAAACTTAAAACAAATTTAATATGGCTTCGTACGTAGCAAATATTTATTTTTATTATCATAAATATTTTTTGTATTTACCGTGGTAAAAAAATTTGAAGGGGAGTGTCCAATATTTTTTATAAAAATTATTTATTTACGTTATGTTCGAAAATACTTTAAAGAGGACGATCCCAATTAAAAAGGAATTTAAAAATTTGCTTGCTATGAACCAATTACAACGTTCCTTACACTTCGACGTAGACAAATGAAAGCGTGGCTTTTTTTCGAAAACAACCGCTGGAAATTTTGAATTTTGAAGAGCTTGTCAGCAATTTGCTCAATAATTTCCCTATCTATCTGCCCTACTTTATGTTAATACTTAATATATTTATACTGTGGTAATTAGACTGGTGAAAGGTAAAGGATAGTGAAAGACTGAAATAGTGATAAAGCAGAAATTACCTCTTATTACCTAAATTTTGATATTTGATTTTTTATATTCTTTGATCTTTCAAACACGTGAAAACCACGCGAGTTTCACTTGAAGAGTGATCCTTGTGCAATTGAAATTTTATTGATTTTTCAACCATATGAAAAATGTATCTCTCTCAGGGAAACTTAATCTCCGGCGAGAGGACTGTCTCTGCCAAGACATTCCTTCATCGCTTAGGGAACGAAAGTCGAGGATCCTTAAACACCAAATTGAAGGAAAATAAACACTAAATCAATGAACTTAATAAACTTAAAACTAAATATTAAAGGAATGAATTAATAAAAGAAATATATATGGAAGAATATAAGAAGATTTATAAAATAAATATTACAATAAAAAGTAAGTATAGGTTAAAGAGCGATATAGCTCTATACAGTGTTAGAAGGCTTAAATGAACTTAATAGTGTAGAGTAAAGTTTAAAAACTCTTATATTCTTCCACATTAATTTCTTCTATTTCACTCATTCATTCAATGTTTGGTTTTAAGTGTTTTCAAATTCATTGTTTTAGTGTTTGTTTAACACATTTTTCTCATTGTTAAAAAATCAATAATTTTTACTTTGCACCCACACTTTCACAAAAAAAGTTATATGAGATAATGAGAAAAGAAAATATTTACTAAAGAGGGAGATTTCAAAGAGAGTTGATTTTAAATTTTTTTCTATATAAAAAAAAAAACTTTACAACTACTTATATGATGATTTTACTTTAATCAATAAGAAATTTATTGTATAATAAAAAATAAATGGGGAAAAGTCCTCTTTAGAATTTGCTGATATTCTTTCCTCTTATGTGGGAAAACCATTACCGACTAACCATCGATTTAGAACCAATGACCCATCTGAAAAGATGTGACTTTTTAGTGTTCCTTGTTTTATATTGATTTTAGTTATTTATTAATATTATTATTATTATATGGGTAGTAAAGCCCGAAGCTTTGGCTTAATTTAGGTTTCTGTTTATTATTATTATTATTATTATTATTATTATTATTATTATTATTATTATTATTATTATTATTATTATTATTATTATTATTATTATTATTATTAATATTATTATTATTATTATTGTAATTATTATTATTATTATTATTATTATTATTATTATTATTATTATTATTATTATTATTATTATTATATTATTATTATTATTTGACTGTGGTTTCAATGTGTTATAGTATTTTTCCTTTTTAAATCGAATCAGGATTTTTTCAATTTACTCTCATTACTACTTTCTTCAAATAAACATCACCCCTAATTTATTTATATACTTAGATATAAGCCTAGGTAAAACAAGAACCCGTGAAAAGAATAATTTCTTCAAATAAACAGTTGTAAGTCTAAGATTACTCATTTATTCAATTTCTAATTAAGTTTAAATAAATCATTATCCCCTCTAAGAAATCTCCTGTTCCCAGAAAACATGTTCAGTTCCTTTAACCTCATCTCATAATTCCTATTTACAAAGAAACGAGTCAGTCTTATAAGCTCACGAGTAATATATATATATATATATAATAATATATATATCTATATATATATATATAGTATATATATAATTAGTATATATATATATAATATATATATTATATATATATATATATATATAATAGTATAATATATTATATAGTATTAATATAATATCAGGCGCGGCTTTACGGGGGAAGCACAGGAAGCCGGGCCTCCTCTAAAAAAAAATAAATGGCAAAAACTTTAATGTAAGTGAATAATTTCAAATTACTAATTTATTACTATTAAATAATGTTTAAAAGTAGAACAAGAACGCTGTTTTTATTTTAAGATCATTTATTCGCTTACTTAAATTTTATCTTTAATTAGGATCAGTTGACTGGAGGATTTTTTCGATATGTCCTCCAAAAGAAAGAAAGCATTTTAATTGATAATTGCTTTCAAAACACTGTTTGTCATGGCAACGTAAAAGAAACCTATTCTATTTTGTCTATTTTGAGGATTTTTCCACAAGGCCTCCTCTCGAACACGTCATAAAATAAATTCTCCCAAATTTTTAAATTAAATAAAAAAAATAAATAATATATATATATATAAATATATATAATATATATATATATATATATATATATATATATATATATATATAGTCTTATATAGTATATATATATATATTATAATATATATATATAGTATATATATATATATTAGAGAGAGAGAGAGAGAGAGAGAGAGAGAGAGAGGAGTAGAGAGGAGAAGAGAAGAGAAGGAAGAGAGAGAGAGAGAGAGAAGAGAGAGAGAGAGAGAGATGGAGAGAGAGATGAGGGAGAGAGAGAGAGAGAGAGAGAGAGAGTGTATACTTAAATTTACTAATTTTTTGTAATAATTTAGGTCAGCTCGAAAGCAACATGATATGTAACAAAAAAAAAACAATTAACAGCTACGGGAAAAAAAATAAAAATTTTATTAATCAGGAGTCATTTTATCCATGAAATTTAAAAAAAAAAAATAAAAATACAGCTTTTGAAAAATTTAAAAATTGTTAAAAATGTTGGAAAATCTGGTTATTGATAATGATAATTTTTGTTGAGAAGCAAGGAGCTCTAGCACTTCGAGGGAAAGTCAAAGTTGCCAAAAGTCGATTTTTTTTAACTAAAAATATCCGAAGGGTTAAACGACAAAGATGGACAGATGTCGGGGTTTCTCGCCTACCGGGGGACGACGGGGTCCCCCCGTTCCCTCTGTCGGCTCGAACCCCCAAAAATTAAATAAAAAGAAAAAATTAACATTTTCTCAAAAATATTAAAAAAAACAATATTTGGCACTTTGCTCTGCGTAGACTACTGCCGAAAGAAAGATAATGAGAAACGTATACGCTGCCAGCCCCTAAAATGTATTACTAATATTTAAGTTGTTATTAATAAATATTAGAATAAAATATATTTTTTTAATATCTTTCATCGATGAAATTGCTTTTTGAAATCAAAATGTTATTTATTTTTCCTGTAGCTGTTATTTGTTAATTTTTGTAGTTTACAGCATGATGCTGATCGGGAGGCTGGCTAATTTTAGTTTAATTTTTGATAATTTTGGCTCTAATTTTGGTTATACAAATCTTGGTGAAATCCTAGAATTGCCGAAAAATAGTTAATATTACAAATTGGCATATGTTACTTCATATGATTTTATAAATAGCTTAAGAAGTGAGGAGTGATTCTTAGATTATAACCATAGGTGAGTTGTTTTGGGTGTTGTTATCGTTTAATGTTTGTGTTAAAGTTGAAAAAATGAAATACTGAAAAAGAAAATTGATATTGTGGATTATATATATATATATTATATATTATATATAATATATATATATATATAATATATATATTATATATAGTATATATATATATATATAGTATATATATATATATATATATAAATATTTTGAAGGCCTCCCCATGTTTTCGGTTCACGAGCCGCCACTGATTAGTATATATAATTAGTATGATATGATATATATATATTATATATAGTATATATTATATATATATAGTATATATATATATTATATTAGTATATATATATGAAAATGTATGAATATGTTTATGTATAAGTTTGTATATGTTTGTATATATATATATATATATGAATGTATTATGAATGTCCTATCTTTGGTTAGGGATCTAAACTTATAAACTATATTTAATTAACGGCATAGTACGACTATTACAAAGCATTGAAATTCAATTGCCACTTATCAGTGCAACTAAGTAAATTTATCAAGTGTTATTTTGAAGTTTAATACAACTCTAATACTTGTTAGGGTGAAGACGTTAAATAATAAAATTATTATTATTATTATTATATTTATTATTATTATTATTATTATTTTATTATTAGTTATGTTTTCGTATTCTTTCTTATTTATTATTATTATTATTATTATATATTATTATTATTATTATTGAAAAATAATAATAATTAGATAAAATAATATAATATAATAATAATAATAATAATAATAATAATAATAATAATAATAATAATAATAATAATAATAATAATAATAATA
>JABUQX010083356.1:17500-25000 GCA_015478945.1 Trachelipus rathkii | reverse complement strand
GCCGCCAATTGTAGGGCAATATGAGACTTAGCTAACCACTGAGGAGCCTGTTCTGCACTTTGCGTGTATAAACTCGGACTTTGGGTAAAGATATAAGGTGCCGTGTGGTACAAGGGGGGGGGTAAATCGGTGTAAAGTTCCGGGAGGATCTTTACGAGGCCACATCCACAGCCTGCTCTACGGGGTAGGGTCCGGGAGGTTATTTGGGTCTCTGGCCTGCAACCTGTTGTGGGGAGAAGGATTACCCTTCCTTATGAAATATACGTCTTTCGCAGGCCCATCTGTTGCCTATTACTTTATGTTTTATTTGTTTTTATTGTAATAATTGCCTCATCATGAGAACGAAGTTTGTGTTTAAATTTTTATGGAAAAGTCTATTAAAGAAAACACGTTATAAATGCAAGGAGAGCTTAATAAAAACAATTAACGCCTCCGTCGGTTCCCAGCCTGACCCCACCTCGGCCTCTACTACTTCGAGACCAGCAGGTACTTCCGCTTTTCTTCCTTCTCCTACACCTGAGGGTCCTTTGCATAGCTTCTGCGATTCGTCGACTGCTATACCCCTAACGCCCTAGGCGCCCAAACTGTCAGGGCAATCTCGCAAAGGTGACCCCCGTCATAATAGTTCTCATTCGTTTACTCCATATGCTGGAGCAGCATATGGAGTAAACGAGTGAGAACTACTATATCGGGGGGCACCTTTGCGAGATTGCCCTGACCGTTTGGGCGCCTAGGGCGTTAGGGGTATAGCAGTCGACGAATCGCAGAAGTTATGCAAAGGACCCTCAGGTCAGCCGACACATCATTGCCGATATATTACTTATTGCGATCCACTACCTCCAAAGCTCTTACTGAGCAAAGAACCATTCTTTTTAGCACACTGTCACTTGAAGAAGCTCTAGTAGTTGGAGATCGTCTAGTCACATTAATGATAAATGAGTCTCTTGTCGTTCGAGCTGCTACTCGGAATCAAAGTTCTATTTTGTCATCCTTAACGTCTCTCGGAAACATTCCTCTTATTTATACTCCTGATGAAATAAGAAACACATCTAAATGCACAATTCATCCTTTTAACAGAAAAATGAAGATACTGCTGTCATTTAAAGGAATCTCCAGCAGGAAAGATTTTGCGTTACAAACATTTATAAATTTTCTCCTCGTCGGGACTTGCCTAACACCCTAAATCCTCGTTTACTGCTGACTAATACCCCTCATCCACCTTCAAAAAGGAAAACTAGGGTTCATAAGTTACAGTGTTCGGACGTTTATCCCCCGACCCAGACGTTGCTTTAAATGTCAACGGTTTGGTCATCCTCGAAAATACTATAGGGGATCGCATGACATATGCCTAGTCTGAGGAGAATTATTTCACATACCCTGTGAAAATATACCACACTGCAAAAACTGCGGAGGACCCCACAGTGCTTCTTCCTTAAAATGCCCCTCTTACCTGTTCGAACAGGAGGTTTTGGAGTTATGTACAATAAATAAATTGAGCAGGAGAGATGCAATGGCATAGCAATGAAAAATTTTCTTCAAGAAAAAGGCAATTTTATGCTAAAATTGCAGCAGCCCCATGCTCGCATTAATACACACCGACGACAACTCCATCCCATTAGAAGTCCTCTCCCAAATCCCAGCGAAATTCAGGTAGTTACTGTAATCTGCCGGCCTGTATTGCCCACACTACCGACTTCTCAAAAAGTACAAAAGGGGCCCTTGATCCAATCTCCCGTAAAAATTCCATCAACGCCTATTCCGAGTACTAGTTTTCAACTAACCAACAATGAAACTATAGGTGGTTCATCCAACACAAAATAGCTTTTGAAAACATTCTGCCAAGACAACACTGTCCTATACCTACCGCGAAATAGGTTCACCAACTCACAGCAAGAAGAACTGTGTCTCTGTTCCCTAATCCGCCTCCCAATATTACTCAAATTCATGAAAAAGATGTTCCTAAACACAATGAAATGAATAATCACCAATCTAAAGATTATTCGTTAAAAATACAAAGCCATCCGAAATTTCTAAACCAAACTCCACTAATCCTAGGTGTAAAAATAACAACTCCAGAGAGACCTCGCCATAAGTTATTCTGAGACAAAAGCAATGGACTTTCACAGATGTACCAAACAATGCACAGCTATCGAATAACCCACCAATCAACCCTCTGATAGTTTGCAAGATTATTACAGCTCCACTGAATCCTCCTATAACTCTTCTTTCGAATTCCCTACCGTAGCACTCCCTAAAGGATTCTATGCCTTAGCGGATGAAAAGGATAATAGCTCCCAAATAGAGCTTGATGTGACGATCTACTCTATACTCTCTTTCTGATGCTTCCTGCGCTTCCGAGAGAGGTGAATGGAAAACTGTTCAGCGTAAACACCGCAAACGCTCCAAGCGTTTTGGATCTGTTGGCGGCATGAATGGGGATCCAGAGCCCAGAGGTTTCCATTCTTAACTCAAACTGTCCAGACTCCGAAAATCACTCGCATGAAGACTTACTGGCAAAATCTCCAGTATCAAAATTTGTCAACCCAACGAATCCTATATCGGATCTCAATATCGCAACTTCAAACTGGCATAGGAACTATACATGTTCAGGTGACACATTTCTTCCCTATTTTCTATTTTCATTAAAACAACCTCATATCCCCCACACATTTCTGAATCTACTGATATCGTTCCCATTCCTAAATATGAACATTTTGGTTGCCTCTTTCAACGACCAACCAAATCTACACAATAAGATGGATCTTTGCTTGTAAACTTTAATTTATGCTCACATTCATGGCAAAGCTCCTTTACCAAATACCACTGAAAACTCCTTCCCAAAAGCGGTCGTACAACCCAAATCTCTGTTGTATGACTATTCTTTACCAGCCATATTTATTGCGCTCTCGTCGAGACCCACGTCTCAGCCTTCCTCTCCATCTAATCCACCTCAACACTACCCTAGTCACGATAGAGACATTTATTCTGCAAAGCCATCATCATAATATTTTTAACAACACAGCATGGCCACTTTTCCTTCAACTGGAATTGTGCGTGGCTACCACTCTAATTTTGAAGAACTTCGTTCAACTAATAAAAATATGTACATCAATATGCAAAAATAATACAAGTATGTTCGCGACTTCTTGCACGTCGGAATATAAATCGGCCGCTAACCTATATAGAAAGAGGTGACATTGATCAGGGGAGGTGGGCAGGAATACGTGCATTCATTAATCTGTCCCTAATTGTTCAACTCGCCTCTTCAAACTAGCCTGCATGCAGTGGTTGCCAAATTCATTTGTCCACCTACCTTATTGTCTGCTCGATCTACGTGGTTCCGAGTAGTGAGTTTAGCTGAGGTCGACTTAGCTTGAATGATCTTTTTAAGCAGCTCCATACTCCGGTTGTTATACTATGAGACTTCAACCTCTGCCACCCCTAAGTCCAAGATCTTTGTAGATTTTCTAATCCCCTTTTCCCTGGGATGCCTAACACAGGACTTCCTACATATGAAACGTTTAGATACACACACATGTTCTTCCTGTATTGATATTTCCTTTTGGCTCGCATTCCTCTATAGAATTCGCTTTCCCGTGGTTCACCTTTGATTATTTATATCGGCAGTGATATTATCCAATAGCTTTAATGAGCTTGTAACCAATCCAATGTAAAATCCAACTCCAGCTGGCTTTACGACATGAGAGAAGTGGGCTCTTTTTATCAGGCCAAAGCTATCCCACTTTCTCCCTTCAATAGGCGATTTTCAACTATTGATGATGCCTTTCACTTCTTCCAGGAAGTTGTCATCACAACAACGGAAGCTTGCATTCTGCAATCTTCCGGTGGCAGGCGGTCGACAACACCTTGGTGGTCCTAAAAAAAGTGGGCACAAGCTAACTGAGAAAAGTAGAAACTCTACAGGCAATACAAAAGGACGCGTACCATCCAGCTCAAACATGATTATTTTTAAGCAGCTGCGGCGAAATCCGTGAATTAAATAGCCAAGCACGTAAACTAATATTTTTGAACTTATTTTTCGACTGTCAACTCCACAACTCCCCTTCCTTTATTGTGGAAAGTTGCACATAAAATTCTCGTCGTTTCAACAACTCACCCACAGTCTTCCGTTATGGGCCTGATATAACCGACACAATCTCCGCTCCTGCTGCTGTTGCAGATGCATTTGGTCATAGTTTTGCTAGCCAATAAAGCTCTTTCAGCTATCCTGAAGGCTTTCAAAAATAGAGAGCTAACACGGCACTGCCAAACTTTACAACAACGAAAGGGGAAGATCATACACATAACCGTCTTTTTAGCACTTGCAGAGTATCAAACTGCACTGGCGAGTAACAAAGACTGTGCCCTTGGCCCAGACATGATTTCGTTCATTATGCTTCGTCATATTCACCCCTCGACATCAGCGTTTTTGCTGGATTTGCATAACAGAATCTGGATCAAATCTTCTTTTTCATCTATTTGGACTGCAGCTTTTGTAATACCTATCCCCAAACCGGGGAAAATCCGAAGTTGGCGGACAACCAAAGACAAATTTCGCTGACCACGCGTCATACTGTAATTAATGGAGAAAATAGTTTTTCAAGGCCTCTTCCCTGTTCCTGGAGAGTCGTCAGGCTTTTTCAAACTTCCAGTTTGATTTCCTCAAAAATTATTCGACCGCAGATCCCTTGTTAAAAGTGGACTGGACTATGACAACCGGGAAGCCTTCTCAACTAGTGGGATGGTTCTTGGTGTATTTTTTGACCTTTAAAAAGTTTATGACACAAAGTGGAGAAATGGAGTTCTCCTTAAACTCCACTGGCTCGGTTTCCGTGGACAACTCTCTCTTTTCATTAAATGCCTTCTGTCAAATAGATTCATCCAGGTTTGGTGCTAATCTATATTTTCACGCCACTTTACTCTGGATGAATGTTTTCCATAGGGTAGTGTTCTAAATATATTTGCTTTCGGATTTAACTTCCAGTTTGATTTCCTCAAAAATTATTCGACCGCAGATCCCTTGTTAAAAGTGGACTGGACTATGACATCCGGGAAGCCTTCTCAACTAGTGGGATGGTTCTTGGTGTATTTTTTGACCTTTAAAAAGTTTATGACACAAAGTGGAGAAATGGAGTTCTCCTTAAACTCCACTGGCTCGGTTTCCGTGGACAACTCCCTCTTTTCATTAAATGCCTCTGTGCAAATGATTCATAATTATTCTTGGCTCATTTTTATATATTTTTCAGCGCCACTTTACTCTGGATGAATGTGTTCCATAGGGTGGTGCTCTAAATATATTTGCTTTCGGATTTAATGATATCGTTACTTCTATCCCAGCGACAGTCAATTTTTCTCTCTATGTTGCTGACCTTGCGCTATATTTATCCGGTACCAGGTTGTCTTTTCCTGCACTGCAACTTCAAGTAGCTATTGAGAATATTTCACAATGGGGTAATTCCCATGGCTTCCATTTCTCACCCACCAAAACCTCAGCTGTACTTTTTAAGAAAAAAGGGAATCGAAGAACCTGCCATCTTCTTCCCGCGAACGTAACCTTATATGGTTCACCCATTCCCGTAACTTCACAGGTCAAATTTCTAGGACTCATTCTAGATGACTACTTAACATACCCATCGCATATTAAACTCCTGAAACGACTTGTCATCTCGACTCAAAATCTTGGATTGCTGATCGCAAGTCCCTTTTACGTCTCTATATTGCCCTAATCCGATCGAAGCTGGACTATGGCTGTGTAGTATATGGTCAGGCTCCCCCACTCTACTACACCCTGTTATCCATCAAAAACGAGCGATCGTATATCCACTGGAGCCCTCCGATCGTCCAACCGGGTGAGCCTTGAAGTTGAATCCAATGTGATGCCACTCTCTCCTCGAACACAAGTTATCTTCGTTTTCAAACCCCAATTCCGTTTGCTCTGACACCGATTCTGCTGGAGAAACCTCAGAATTCTAATTACTGGCCATTTGCCAACACACCTTATAACATCCTTAATTTCTTCAACATTCCTTTGCAAAAGATGCTGTCGTTCTTTTATGACGAAGGGTATACATCTTGGGTATTCCCTGCTCCCACCATTTGCTTGTTCCTGACCTCTCACTCCAAATTCAGCCACCCTGCTGCCTTGTTAAAGGCATCATTCCTGTCTCATTTTGCAGTTCATGGTGAATTTACTATAGTGTTTACTGAAGGCCCTAAAACAGGGACAGTGTGGGTGCGTCTGCTGTCTTTCCTAACCGTTATCTCTCCCATACTCTCCCCCTCATGCTTCAATTTTGTACTGCAGAATTAATGGTTATAATGATTGCCATTTCTCAAATTCTATTTCTTAACCAAGACTACAACCATGACTACTTTTATGTCATTTATTCAGATTCGCCTAGCGCACTTCAGGCGCTTAAAACCCCTTATTCAAAAAGTACAATGGTATCTGATGTACACAATTTCTTCGGTTGCTCCACTCCGCGTAAGAAACAAATACTATGTGGACCCCCTCTCATATAGGGGTAACTGGAAATGAAATCGCCGACAGAGAGGCCAAAATGGCAGCCTCTTCTTTTCGGAGTTGTTCCAGGTGCCTCCCGGATGCCATTCGACAATGCCGTCTCCCATCAAGTGATTATTATCCTGCTCTCCGACAAGGCCTTCGGTCTTATTGGCAAGAGTGCTGGGCGAGTGATCAGCGGGGAGTGAAACTTAGAAATATAAAGCCGAGCATTGTGAGTGGTCTTCCTCCCACCGAAGAAAGTCTTACACGAGGTGATACTTGGCACGCCTCCGTATTGGCCGCATCAATATCACTCTCAGCCACTATATGTCACGAGGCCCTCCTCCCATCTGCAAACTTTGCTGTCGCCATACCCCTCAATCTGCTCACCATATCTTCATTGATTGTCCACAACTGGACCCCATTTGCTGTCGTCATTTTCCTGTTTTATGGTCCATAACACCTTCTAAAAGGTTATCCCACATCTTATCTGAACTTTCCCTCTTTAGTAGTAACTCTAAGTCCTTGAAATCTTCAAGAATTGAATATTCTTTACAATTTATGATTTTGTTATGTAATATTAGGACTATTTATAATGTAACGATATTTTTTTATATTTTATTTAGTTATTTAATTTTGACTGAATATTAAATTTGCCGTCCAAATTTTCCTTGACATTCAAAATATGTACAAGCCCCAACCCACCCTTGGAGTTGATTGATTATTCAACAAAGTGTGGTCACTTCTTTGTGGGCCGTGGTGGGTCATGTACAATGACTCAATATATATATATATATATATATATATATATATATATATATATATATATATATATATATATATATATATATATATATATATATATATATATATATATATAAGCTATGGGAATCTTAGAGCTTTATGACTATTTTGCATTACTCTGGTTGTGTGCTCTACCTGGGGGAATTGTCAATCCTTGTGCGGATAGCATGTCACAAATGTGAAAGTTGTTC
>JABUQX010083356.1:0-12500 GCA_015478945.1 Trachelipus rathkii | reverse complement strand
CTATTTTGTAATCATATTCATTGTTCCTACTTCAAAAAATGTGAAACCTTACATTTATCGGTGATAAATTTCTTGCCATGTTTTTGACCAATTACAATCTTATTCAAATCGATCTGAGTGATTGATAATCTTTCTCACAATTTTGCGATTTCCAAGTTTCGTGTCATCAGCAAATTTCGAGATATTGCTTAAAATATTATCATCTATGTCATTTACACATATAATAAACGAGTATATATATATATATATATATATATATATATCTTATATATATACTTATATATATATATATATATATATACTAACTATACTATATATATATATATATATATATATATTATATATATATATATATGGCCAGACTATAGAAAGATACCTTCATGTAACTAGAAAACTACACGTGCTACACAAAAAAACAAATAACATTTTTGGGTAAATCAGTGGACAATTTTATCGAAGAATTTCATTTTGGGGGGGGTTAAAGGGGGCCTGGAGCCGTTGGGGGACAGAGGGGGACGAACAATACTGTTAAACATAAATAAAAGAAATTAATAGCCATTAACATCAAAAAAATATATATATATATATATATATATATATATATATATATATATATATATATATATATATATATATATATATATATATATATATATATAACTTTGTTCTTTCTTTATTCTTTCTTAATATTTATTTTTATATATACATATATATATATATATATATATATATATATATATATAATAATAATAATATATATATATATATATATATATGGCCAGACTATAGAAAGATACCTTCATTAACTAGAAAACTACACGTGCTACACAAAAAACAAATAACATTTTTGGAATCAGTGGACAATTTTATCGAAGAATTTCATTTTTGGGGGGGGGGCTTTTTAGGGGGTCTGGAGCCGTTGGGGGACAGAGGGGGGACGAAGAATCTATTACAAAAATGTAAGAAGACATTAATAGCCATTAACATCAAAAAACAACAGTTATTATTCATAAAGTGCTGCAGAAGAAACTTGGTTATACCCAAAACCTTAAAACCGAGAATATTAAATAACAAACAACAAGATCCATTCCCGCAAATATATTACCATATACTAACCGGAAAAGTGAAAGAGATAGACCAAGAAATAAGAACTACCCACAAAAAATATACGAAAGCATTTTACGAATTCCAAAATTTATGGTTATTTTCATACTCAAATGCAGTAGAAGAATATTCAAATATTATAGAACAAATACACCAAGGAAAGGAAGAAGCAGCTTTCAGTAAAGCACAACAACTGAAAAGGAAATTTAACTTAATTTACTCCGATAGTCCTTGGCATCAGAATTCGAATCCTGATGCTATCGTAAATATCTCCAACTATATACCTAACAACGATGAAAAAGACCTTTTAGGATACGGACTCACAATGTCCCTAAAAATAAAGATCCATGGCCTAAATTTATTCAAGACTTAGATACTTGGAAAAGAAACGTAAAGGACACAAACTATAACGTCGAACTTCTAACAGGAATGCTATTCAACGCAGTTTCAAGTGACACCATGCCACAATTCCCCGATAAATTTTATAAAGCTCTGACTTCATTAAGGAGCAATAACCACATAGTGATCTCCAGGGCGGATAAAGGTAACAATATTGTCATTTTAAATAGTACTGATTATATAAACAAATGCTACACACTACTTAATACCCACAGATATAAAAAATTAACAAAAAACTCACAAACAACCTTTAACTCCCAACTCAATCAAATACTAAAAAACCAACCTAACCTAAACAAACACCTCAAATACACAAACAACACACCTTTACCCCCTATCATATCAAACTCAAACAACAATACCTACAAACTATCACAATGGCTTTCAACTGAACTTAAACCTCTTCTAGGCACCATTTTTACTTCTCATCTAAAAAAACTCTGAAGACTTTATAAACAAAACCTCTTCTCTTAATACAAAAACTCACACTTTCGTAAGCTTTGATGTCATATCACTTTTCACATCTGTACCTGTCCCTCAGCTATTAGAACTTCTAACTAAATACATAACTGAAAACAATATCAACCTCTCACACCCCTTCCCTATATTAAAACAATTAATACTTCTTACTTTACAACATAATTTCTTTCAATTTAACCAACATTTTTATAAACAAAAACACGGTCTGAGCATGGGATCTCCGCTTTCTCCCATGCTCAGCAACATATACATGGAATTACTCGAACATTATTACATTCTACCACATCATCTTCTTTCTGGTTGTGTTTGATTTCGATATGTGGACGACATTTTTGCCGCCATACCAAACACAACCAACCCCCAAGACATTAAACTACATAAACTCGATCCACACAGATATAAAATTTACAATAGAAAATGCAAACCACAACACATTACCGTTCTTAGACACTTTATTAATTTCAGATCACAACACTAAACCTTCTTTTACTGTATACAGAAAGCCCACTTCCAACGCAACATACATACATTGGTACCCC
Organism: Trachelipus rathkii; assembly: GCA_015478945.1. NCBI lineage: Eukaryota > Metazoa > Arthropoda > Malacostraca > Isopoda > Trachelipodidae > Trachelipus > Trachelipus rathkii. The sequence continues at coordinate 9,978 of JABUQX010083356.1, read as the reverse complement.
ACACATAAAAAAAACACCAAACAAGCCACATTATCTGCACTGTATTTAAGAGCTTTCAAAGTATGTTCTCCTGCCTACCTAAACAAAGAAACAGAATTTCTAAAAACCACATTCCAAAAACTAAAATATCCTCCTCATATAATCAATCATGCATATAAAAAAAGCCAAAAACAAATTCTACGATATAAATAAAACCAAACACAATACCAAAAAAAACATACATACCCATCCCAAACATAAACTACCATCACATACAAAAATTACTACCACCCGACTTACAACTAGTTCTGTCAAATAATATTAATATAAAAACTGTACTAAAACCACCCAAATCAAAATTAAACAACCCTCCATGTATATACAAAATCCCCTGCAATAATTGTAATAAACAATATTTCGGTGAAACCATAGACTTCAAACGCAGAAAATACCATCATACATATGATCTAAACACACACATAATGAAAACTCTGCCTTAACACAACATAGACTCAACAATAACACCATATCAACATTAATAACATGTCCATCATTCGTAATATTACAAACACACAAATCTCTGCAGAAACATTTTACATATACAATCTACCAAATTTCAACCGCCGCCCTGGGGATCAAACTACGGACTGTATACAGAACAATATCATGAAGAGTTCATCATTCTACAAAAGCATTTTAGATAACCAACTTCCTCAGAACTAAATAGAAACACACGGAGAAAAGGAGTTTTTCGCCTTGTTAATTGTTAAAGCTCGAAGAAGGTCATACAACAATGACGAAAGCTAGCAAATGTACATAAGTTTTTAATATTATGTTTTAAGTGAGTTTTTAAATATAAAATAAATAGATTCCTAATTGCAACGAAGAGTTTTAATCATTCAAAATATATAAAAAAGTGATATTATTTCTAGAAATAATATATATATATATATATATATATATATATATATATATATATATATATATATATATATAATATATATATATATATAATATCTCATATATATATATGCTGCTGTAACATATATATAACCTATATAATATATAACCTATATATAATATATATATATGAGGAAAATTATCACCACCGCAGACGTTTTTGCCTTTACTCGTACTCGGGATATTTTCGGTTTCTTCTGGGTAGTTTCTTCGTTCGAAAAGGTCCTTGCTGCTGCTGCTGCTGCTGTAGAAAAAAATTATATATATATAATATATATATGAGGCAATACAGGTTCGATTTAGGTTCAGTAATTTACATGGATTTAAAATGAAATTGATTCGTTCGCTCTCAAAGGACATCAGAGGCGAATGCTAATTGAAATAAAGAGAAGATCATACCTTCTTATTAATATTGAATAATATGTTCTCTCTCTCTCTCTCTCTCTCTCTCTCTCTCTCTCTCCTCTCTCTCTCTCTCTCTCTCCCTCTCTCTCTCTCTCTCTCTCTCTCTCTCTCCTCTCTCTCTCTCTATATGTATACTACTCTCTCTCTCTCTCTCTCTCTCTCTCTCTCTCTCTCTCTCTCTCTCTCTCTCTCTGGTTAATAAAAAGATATTTGTGGTAATTATATTTTTAATATATTGATAAGGTCTATATTCTAATAAGTTTAAGACTTAAATTTAAACTTAAAAGTCAATGCAATGAATCACATCTTTATACAAAGTTAACCTGAAATAATTTGAAATAAAATCTAATTTGTAATAATATAAATATATTATTATATATATTTCTATTATAGTTAATATAACAGGGAAACATGTAGAGACATAAAATAACAACATGACTAATTAATTTTGCATTGAATAATAATAATAATAATAATAATAATAATAATAATAATAATAATAATAATAATAATAATAATAATAATAATAATAATAATAATAATAATAATAATAATAATAATAATAATAATAATAATAATAATTATAATAATTATAATAATTATAATAATTATAATAATAATAATAATAATAATAATAATAATAATAATAATAATAATAATAATAATAATAATAATAATAATTTTTATTGCTCTTAAATTAAATGAATTATCAAACGATCGGTTAGTTAGCCTTGTATTAAGAAAAAACCTATTAGTATTAGTAAAATCAATTACTAATATCTTTCAAAAATAAATTTTAAAATATATTTTTATATATTTCTATATAAATATTTATTATTTGTCCTAAAAAAAAGGACTTGCTATCATTTATAAATTTTTTTTATAGAAAATATTTAAAAAATGACGCCAAAAAATTTCCACAAAATTTCCTTTCTCAGAGTACCATAGTCAGCCTAAATTGCATTACTCAAAAAACTCTTTGTGTTATAACTTTCTTTGTATTTGACGAATTTACTTGAGACTTGTACCATTAACTTCGTGTTGATATACTCTATCTACCCTACAAAGCAAATTTCATTTGGTGGAATATTCATAGAGATATTCTATGCTAATTAAGATACCACTCTAAAACCACCACTTTCATATTAAACACACTTCAAACTATATGTGTGTTAAATTTCATCCAAAAATTCTATATATATATATATATATATATATATATATATATATATATATATATATATATATATATATATATATATATATATATATATATATATATATATATGCTCATAATATAACATAATAATATATAGCCAATATATATACAGGGTTAGGGGATTTTTGATTTTTAGAAAAAATCAATTTTTTGATTTTTGATTTTTTCAGATTCATGGGCGTCATTACGAGAATATGTATATATATATATATATATATATATATATATCTATATATAATGTATAATTATATGTATATATATATATAACTTTAACTATATTTATAACTATATATACTTTATAATAATATGTATATATGTATATATATATATATATATATATATAATAACTTATATATATATATATATATATGCTTATAACTAATAACTAGCTAACTCCAACCAGCACCCAACATATATGCTTTTTATAACAGCACCATAACTCTTTCTTTGCTCTTTGCTCTTCTTTGCTCTAACAACAATATATATATATATATATATATATATATATATATAAGGAGACAGTAAGAAGACACAGAATCCAATCTAGAGTGTCCCATTCAACCCATAAAAATTAAGAATTAAGAATAATTTTTAATAATAATTAATGTAATTAATGAATAGTAATTATAATTAAGAAGCCGCATGAGCCTACCAGTTAAAGTGACCATAGTCCCGCTTTTGGGCGGGACAGTCCACTCTCGACCTGTCCGTTCTTTAAAATAGAAAAAAATGTCCCGCTTTTTTCTGAAAAGTCCCGCTTTTTCCAGAGAGATCCCGCTATTTTTCTCTTTTCAAATAATTATAATGAGGGCTACTTAGCAAGCTTGAAGAAGAAGGAGTAAATTCTTCTGAGGTAAAGACCGTAAAGAAAATAGTTGTGGATTTTTACGATACTTGTTTGAAGTACTTGGATCAGTGGTCAGCTACATTTTCAGATTTTGAATTTTTGGACTGGATTTCGCTAAGGAAAATCCCAAGATTGTCACAAATTGAAAAACAATGGATTTTGCGCCAGAAAAAGAGGTTTTTGACCTCAAGAATAATTCAGATTTGTTTGACGAGTTTACGTGTTCGACCAAATATATAGGCAAGAAAGTAGACGAATGGAGTGCTTCGAATCTAGTAACAGACAAACGGTGTGTGGAAGTATTTATTTTCCTTAAGAATCGCAATATTTCTCATCAACCTTTGTCGGAATTACTTCAATATATCCTTTGTCTTCCTGGAACAAATGCCTCCACAGAACGTGCGTTTTCTCATGTAAATAAGATCTGGACTTCTGAAAAAAACCCAACTCAAACCTCAAACTCTGAAAGGAATTCTTACTACCAAAATAAATTTTGATCAGACATGTATGGAGTTCTACAATTTAATCAAATCGTCTCCAGAACTGAGGAAGAAAATTTCATCTAGCGAAAAATCCTCTAACTGAGGCCAAGATATGTATATGTAGTAACCAGCATAGCCAGCCATGTATCAACACCTTTGTTTCTTATGTATAGCAGCAGCCATGTATATAATAGCCTTAGCTAGTAATATATATATATAACAACATATATATAACCTTGTATAATATATAACCCAACCTTCTTTCTTTGCTCATCTTCCAATAATAATAACATAGATATATGTAATATATTATAATAATAACAACCAATAATATATATATATATATATATAATAATATATATATATATATATATATATAATATATATATATATATAACTAACAATATAATATAATAATAACATTATATATATTATATATCTATATATATATATATATAATATAAGAAGTAATAATATAATAATAATATGTATATAATATATATATAACCAACAATATATGTATATGTGTATGCTTAATATAATATATATATAACCAATAATAATATAATAATATGTATATATATATATATATATAACAACTGCACAAATATATATATATATGTAATATTGTATATATATATATATATATAACTAATAATATATAGAACGATTTATATGTATAATAATAATAATAACCAATAATATATATATATATATATATATATATATATATATATATATATATATATATTTATATATACATAAGAACCTGACCTATATATATATATATATATATGGTCAGCGTTTAGATTGTCCGTCATATGTATCTTAAAAACTATTAATGCTACAGTAAAACGGAATACATTGCTGGAATGCTGGTCTAATTTTAGTGCTGAAAATGTTAAAAAAAAAAAAAAAAAAAAAAAAAAAAAAAAAAAAAAAAAATCAAAAACTTAGCTACAGCGAAAAGGAATACATTTTTGGAATCCTGGTAAAATTTCACATAAGAAAATGTAAAAAAAAAAAAAAAAATAAAAAAATTATTGTTAATAATTATAGTAATATGATTAGAAGGCCTATTTAGAGACCTTTTATTGGTTTCTCGTTAAAATAAATAGACTTTCTATTAATTTTTTTTTTTTTTACTAAAGAACTTAAAGATATACCGCCCGATGGCAGGGGTCCGGGGTCTCTCGGCCTTCCGGGAACTACGGGGTAGGATTATTTCCCCCTCCGGGGAGGGTCTCCGGAACCGCTCTTTGGTATTTGGGTGATGCGGGGGTCCGCCCCTTCACTACGGGGTATGGAAAACATCCCCCATGATTCCGTCGGCTCGAGCCCCTAGTGTGCCGTATAAAGCAAAATTTAATAGAAAGTCTATTTATTTTAACGAGAAACCAATAAAAGGTCTCTAAATAGGCCTTCTAATCATATTACTATAATTATTAACAATAATTTTTTTTTTTATTATTTTTTCATTTTTACCAGGATTCAAAAAATGTATATTCGCTTTTCTGTAGCTATTGTAGTTTTTGAGATATAATTTTTTTTTTTTTTTTACATTTCCAGGACTGAAATTGGACCAGCATTCCAGCAATGTATTCCGTTTTACTGTAGCATTAATAGTTTTTAAGATACATATGACTGACAATCCAAACGCTTAAGGCTGGCCTATATATATATATATATATATATATATATATATATATATATATATATATAATATATATATATATATATATATATATATATATATATATACCTTATATATATATATATAGGAACTTATCCTTTAAAGGGTAGTTAACCGATATATATCGAACGAACGAAGTAATCGATTTTTTTCTCGATTATTTCAAGGCAATAATGCGTTGAGGTTGCCAATATTTTTTTTTTTTTTTTTTTCAGCTTGAAAGAATACCCAAGATTAAATCATAAAGATGGAAAGAGTCAGGGGTCTCTCGGCCTCAGCGGGGACGACGGGGGGGACTTCGTCCCCCCCTCTGTCCCTCCGTCGGCTCGAGCCCCTTAAAAAAGAATAAAAAAAGAAAATTATAAAAGATTAACATATAAAAATTAACATGATAAAAAAAAAAGCAACTTGTGGAAACTCTCGGGATGTTTCTATTGGAGGTTTAGCTAACACGTCACACTGCAGGGAAGCATGAGCAGAGCTGAAATTTTTTGTAACAATATTGTTTTATTTTCATTTATCTATTTGTTATTATTAATTTGAACAATATATTTTAACTTAAATTATTAATTTTATTTCAAATTTAATTATTTTTTCAATTTCTTTTTAATTTTATTAAATAGCAGCTTCTAATTCATTTTTAATGAATCCCTTAGACTAAATAAATTATAGGACACAGACACGTTAACACTCTAAAATGTCCTACTAAATACTGTTGACGCATGCGCTAACAAAAAACCCTGTAGGGTTCGCATAGGGTTCGGAGATATTTCGATATCATGACTATTTATCTAACTTCCTTTTAAAAGAGTTGAATTGCCTATATATATATATATATATATATATATATATATATATATATATATATATATATATATATATATATATATATATATATATATATAAAATATATATATATGTATAGAAATACTCTATGCCTGCTGCTATATATATATATAGTGTGTGTGTGTGTGTCCCGATTTTAACTACAGGAAATCTGGTCACATTAGCCTACCTAAACTGTCCCAGTCAACCAACAATAATTAATAATTAAAAATAATAATTAAAAAGCCGCATTGGCGCCTCTAGAATGTCCCAGTCAATCCATTATCATTAATAAATAAGAATAATAATTCAGAAGCCGCATGTGCCTATATAGACTGTCCCAGTCAACCCATAATAATTAATAATTAAGAATAATAATTAAGAAGCTGCATTAACCCCTCTAGAGTGTCCCAGTCAACCCATAATATATAAGAACAATACTTAAGAAGCCGTATGGTCCTATTTAGACTGTCCCAGTCAACCAATAAAAATTAATTATTAAGAAGCCGCATTGGCCACTCTAGAATGTCCCAGTCAGCCCATTATAAATAAGAATAATACTTAAGAAAACGTATGGGCCTTTCTAGACTTCCAGTCAACCAATAATAATAATTAAAAATAATAATTAAGAAGCCGCATTGACCCCTCTAGAATGTCCCAGTCAACTTATAATAAATAAGAATAATACTTAAGAAGCAGCATCGTCCTTTTTAGACTTTCCCAGTCAATCAAAAAATATTAATAATTAAGAAGCCGCATTGGCCCCTCTAGAATGTCCCAGTCAACCCATAATATAATAATGTAAATAAGAATAATACTTAAGAAGCAGCATGGGCCTATCTAGACTGACCCAATCAACCAATAATAATTAATAATTAAAAATAATAATTAAGAATTAACATTACATTAATTACTTTAGAATGTCCCAGTCAACTCAAATAAATAATAATAATAATAACTAAGAAGCCCTCATGGTCCTTTTAGACTTTCCCAGTCAACCAATAAAAATTAATAATTGAGAAGCCGCATTGTCCCCTCTAGAATGTCCCAGTCAACCCATAAAAATTTAGAATTAAGAATAATTTTTAATAATAATTAATGTAATTAATGAATAGTATTTATAATTAAGAAGCCACATGGTCCTACCTAGACTGTCCCAGTCAACCAACAAAAATTAATAAATAAAATTAATTCGAAACCGCATGGCCTATCTAGACTGTCCCAGTCAACCCATAGCAATTAATAATTAAGAATAAATCATTCTTAATTATTAATTATTATAAGGATGACTGGGACAGTCAAATAGCTAACTGACCCCACCAGCCATTATGGACCCGGCACCAGGACATTCCCACAACCCAAAGCGTCAGTATTATTCTTAATTATTAATTATTGTTGGTTGACTGGGACAGTGTAGGTAGGCCCATTTGGCTTCTTAATTATAAATACTATTCATTAATTACATTAATTATTAAATAATTATTAAATTACATTAATTATTAAATAATTAATAACAATTATATAACAGAAGCAGCATAAACCTATCCTAGACTGTCTCCAGTCAGCTAATAATTAATATATATAATTAATAATTAAAAATAATAATTAAGTAGCGTTGACGCCTCTAGAATGTCCAGTCAACTCAAAATAAATAGAATAATATTTAAGAAGCCGCATGGTCCTTTTTAGACTGTCCCAGTCAACCAATAAAAATTAATAATTAAGAAGCCGCATTGGCCCCTCTAGAATGTCCCAGTCAACTCATAATAAATATCAAATAATAAATAAGAATAATACTTAAGAAGCCGCATGGGCCTATCTAGACTGTCCCAGTCAACCAATAATAATTAATAATTAAAAATAATAATTAAGAAGCCGCATTGACCCCTCTAGAATGTCCCAGTCAACTCATAATAAATAAGAATAATACTTGAGAAGCCGCATGGTCCTTTTAGACTGTCCCAGTCAACCAATAAAAATTAATAATTAAGAAGCTGCATTGTCCCCTCTAGAATGTCCCAGTCAACCCATAATAAATAATAAATAAGAATAATATTTAAGAACCGCATGGGCCTATCTAGACAACTTCACGCCTATTCTTATCCTCAAAGACAAAAATCTACCTCCTCGTTGCTGTACGTTGCGCCCTCTCCAGCATATCTATGTCTTTTTTTTTTTTAATAATGCTAAAATTTGTAGACAATATTCTAATACTGGCCTAACATATCTATTATACGACATTTTACAAAACAATATATATAATTAGTCTGCATCTAACTTGGCATTAATTTTCAATTTTTAACCTAGGCCCTAGCTCTGGGTTCAAAATCTTACAATGGAAACAATGAAACAGCAGCACTAAAGAATGTTACAGACTTACGGGTTACAACTTACAATGCCAATAGTTTGTTGAAAATTGAAAAAATATATTAAAAACTTCATATACTATATAGTTTTTATTTATTTTAATTTTTATTTCTATTGAAGTTTAAATTTTAAATATATACAAAAAATAAAATAATCAAAAAATAAAAAAATCAAAAAAATCAAAAAATCAATAAAATCAAAAACATCATGATTTCTTTATAAAAAAATCAAGTAAAAAATCAATTGATTTTTAATTTGTTTTCGTGCCATCCTGTATATATATATATATATATATATATATATATAACTCTAACTATATATATATATATATATATATCTATAACTGCTCTTCTTCTTCGCTATATATATATATATATATATATATATATATATATATATATATAACCAACCTTTAACTATATATATATAGCATATATATATAACTATATGCTAACTATATGCTATATATATAACAACTGCCCAATATACTTCTTCCCTTTATATATACTTAAAAATAAATTATATATTTATAAATATATATATATATATATATATATATATATATATATATATATATATATATAATATATATATATATATATATATATATATATATATAACCTAACATATGCTATAACTCCAATATAACTATATATATATATATATATATATATATACTTAGTGTATATATATGTTAGGGCGTGTCAATTTGGAGGGCAAAAATAAAAATTCGTGTTTTTTTGTGAATGAGGGAGTCCAAAAATGTGCCTTTTGATGTGTAATATCCTAATTTAAAAGGTTTTTCCTTATTCATAAACATTTACCTTGGTAAATTTGCGCTTGATTATAATGTAAATTGAAATTTTCGAAAAAGGGGATAACTTAATATAAACTCCAAGAAAATGTTCTCAAAAAGTGGTTTAATGAACTCAAACAATTTCATTTATATTTTGTCTATTATCAAACACTGAAAACACGTTGTAAAAAATGTAAAAAGTTTCAACCAACAATATTCATCAAATCTTGCTTCCATTCATTCCTAGACTTCATTCTTCTGCTTGCTTCCTGGCCTCTAATGAATCCTTCTCGTTTCTCATTAGTATACACTTTGCCAGAAGCCTTTGGTACTTGTTTCACACACCTCTCTGTGGACTGTCCATGACATGGCCACTTTGAAACTTGCATTGGCTCTTCAACAAAC
>JABUQX010083355.1:0-25279 GCA_015478945.1 Trachelipus rathkii | reverse complement strand
CAAACACTTGAAATTGAAAAGCAGAAATAAAGCACTATTATCTACCATTTTTACAATAGAACAAGGTAGTCCAGTTCAGTTAACGGTACGAGTTATAATAATATGTAAATCTTCTCTACTACATTATTTATTTTTATATTAAAGGAGTCGGTTTATAAAAGGATAATGTTACTCTAAACTGAATGTAAGATGCATTTATTCCTATAATCTTTGTACTGGCTTTGATTAATTTTTATATGGTTCTGCCATACAATAATTTACATTTTATGCAGTTTTTAATGTTTTTCTTAACTACTGAGTATAATGTTGGAATATAAAACTCCTTTCTTAGTATAGCTAGAAGTTTATATACAGTTGCATGTTTCATTTTTACTTGTAATTCTTTAATTATTATATCAGTTAATGAATGATTTTTTTGAAAGAATTATGGATTTTTTTTAAATCAGAATTTGAATTAAAACTTTCTCGTTTACTCTAATTATATCATTTTGCAAACAAAAATCTTGAAGTTTTGTTTCCAAATTTGTTTCTTATTATTTTTGTTTTTTTTTGAAAATATTAATGTTTCTATGCCAGTTGTTGCAGAACCAGAAACATGAGTTCTGGCTTTTTCCAAGATATTGTTATTGAGTCGCCACCTTTTTTCCCACTGCCTCAATGTTTCAAGAGAGTAGGGCTGGGCTTTTGCTAGTTCGTCAAAAAAGTCCAAAAAGTCAAAGATGGACCTTTGCGTCATGGCAATTCATTACATTTTAGGGTGCATTTCATATTAAGCCAGGTTTATTTAGTTACTTTTTTTTTTATTAAAAAAATTTTATTTTTATTATTCAAGAAGAGATCTGAAAACCATTTTTCAAAATTCAATTTTTCCTCTTTTCTTTTCAGAAAGAAAATTAATAGATATATACAGTATATAAATAAAATAATGTACATTGTATAAGGTAAATAATATACATTATACAATGTACATTTTTTAACACTGGGAGGAGGCCAAAAATTTAAATTCTTAAATGAATTTATTTTGAAAAGTATGGCAATAACAAATTGTATAACCAACTTATTTTCCATTGTTATTTTCATATACATATCAATGTCTCTATTACAGAAAGGACATAGATACCCATTTGATACCCACTAATGGAAATACTAAAGTTGCCCTTGATTTTTATGAGCTTTTTATGTAGTTCTCCAATTGAACTGCAGCTTTTCTCTTTACCCTACTGTCAGCATTACTATTAATATCATTATTAGTGGTGTAAACTGTTTCTGGCAGATTTTCATGAAATTTGGAAATACTTTTTTATTAGTAATATAATATCCGATATTGTGTCGGGTTTTATAATTTCTGTTAGGTTTTTTAATTTTACAGACACAGTTTCTCCTAAACTATTATTTTCAATATCTTGTACTGTTTCCACTTACTGTAAAAGTATGGTTTAGTAAATTTTTCTTTAATAGTAACAATATCTCCGATTCCCAGTGAAGTATGTTTTTTATTTTTATATTTGTTTTGCTGATTAGTGGCAAGATAATGCAAGTTTGCTAAGAATTCATCATAGTACAAATCATTCAAATTAGATTTAACTTTTCTGTATTTTTGAAAAGTCAAATATAACTGATCCTGAGCAGGTTCACAAGGAGACCAATCAGGATCATCTGAATGATCTACACCATCATGAAATAAATGAGAAGAAACAACCATAGCTGGAACCTCATATCCTTTCAGCAATATCTCCGGTGTTATTGCAAATAAGATATTTGGATCCACCTCAGGGTTTCTTACTATTGACTTAAATGCTACTGGCCTTTTATTTATAAGCATATGTGTTTCCCTAACTATATAAAAAAACTCATCATGCTCTAATATATTTTTTCCTATAGCACTGTATATTATATTTTTCACCAGTTTGACTAAAGATGCGACTAAACCTCCTAGAAAGCTTGCTTTAACAGGGTAGGGGAAAAACTCCAAAACTTTTATGTTATGGAGAGTTAAATAATTTTTTACATCTATGTCATTAACAAAATCTTTAATAATTTGAAATGAGCTTATTATACTACTGCCCTGATCACTAACTTTAAGTTGTGGAAATCCAAAGTCAAACACATGAAATTGAAAAGCAGAAATAAAGCACTTATTATCTACATTTTTACATAGAACAAGGTTTACAGCTCTGGTATATGTGCAAGTTTATAATTAATATGTAAATCTTCTCTTACTACATTATTTATTTTTATATTAAAAGGGTCCAATGTGGTAAAGAAATATTTCTCTAAATGGAATTTAGATTGATTTATTCTATAATCTTTGTACTGGCTTTGATTAATTTTATGGTTCTGCCATACAATAATTTACGCTTAATGGCAATCAGATTTTTTAATGTTTTTTTTAACTACTGAGTATGCTGTTGGAATATAAAACTCCTTTCTTAGTATAGCTAGAAGTTTATATACAGTTGCATGTTTCATTTTTACATGTAATGCTTTAATTATTATATCAGTTAATGAATGATTTTTATGCAACAATATGGGATTTTTTTTAAAATCAGCATTTAAGTTTGCAAATTTACTCTTTACTCTAATTATATCATTTTAATCAAGAAAAATATTAAGTTTTGTGACCAAATTTGTTTCTTTATTATTTTTGTTTTTTTTTAAATATTTATATGTTTCTATGCCAGTTGTTGCAGAACCAGAAACATAGTTCTGGCTCCAAAGATATGTTATTGAGGTCTGCACCTTTTTTCCCACTGCTCAATGTTTCAAGAGAGTAGGGCTGGGCTTTTGCTAGTCGTCAAAAAATCCAAAAGTCATAAGAATGGACCTTTGGCGTCATGGCAAATTCCAGTTACTCATTTTTAGGGTGATTCATCTAAGCCTCATGGTGTATTTTAGTTTTTTTTATTTTTTATTAAATAAAAAATTTATTTTTATTATTCAAAGAAATATTTAAAAATCAAAATTTTATATTTTTTGTGGAATATTGGTGCGCGGAGAATTCGCATAATATATATATACAGTATATAAAAATGAAATTAATGTACATACCATAAGGGTACATTAATTTACATTATACAATGTACCATTTTTTAAACACGGAAAGGTAACAAGAATAAATTCTAAATTGAATTTTAATTTTGAAAAGTATGCAAAGTAAATTTGTATAAACAGAATTTACTTTACATTGTTATTTCATATACATATCAATGTCTCTATTTAAGAAAGACACAGATACCAATCTGATACCCGCAAATGAGAATACTAAAGTTTCCCATGTTTTATGAGTCTTTTTATGTAAAGGTCTCTACATTGAACTGCAGCTTTTTCTCTTTACCCTACTTGTTCAGCATTTACTAATTATTATCTATTGTTAGTGGTGGAATACTGTGCTGGCAGATTTTTCATGTAAATTTGGAATACTATTTTATTAGTAATATATATCGATTATTGTGTCGGGTTTATAATTTCTTGGTTAGGTTTTTAATTTTTACAGAAACAGTTTCTCTTAAACTATTTTTTTATATCTTGTACTGTTTCCATACTGTAAAAGTATGGTTTAGCAAATTTTTCTTTAATAGCAATAATATCTCCTATTCCCAGTGAAGTATGTTTTTTATTTTTATATTTGTTTTGCTGATTAGTGGCAAGATATTGTAAGTTTGCTACGAATTCATCATAGTACAAATCATTCAAATTAGATTTCACTTTTCTGTATTTTTGAAAAGTCAAATATAACTGATCCTGAGCAGGTTCACAAGGAGACCAATCAGGATCATCTGAATGATCTACACCATCATGAAATAAATAAAATGAGAAGAAACAACCATGGCTGGAACCTCATATCCTTTCAGCAATATCTCCGGTGTTATTGCAAATGGGATATTTGGATCCACCTCAGGGTTTCTTAATATTGATTTAAATGCTACTGGCCTTTTATTTATAAGCATATTTGCTTCCCTAACTATATAAAAAAACTCATCATGCTCTAATATATTTTTTCCTATAGCACTGTATATTATATTTTTCACCAGTTTGACTAAAGATGCGACTAAACCTCCTAGAAAGCTTGCTTTAACAGGGTAGGGGAAAAACTAACTTTTATGTTATGGAGAGTTAAATAATTTTTAGCATCTACTTTTTAAACAAAATTCTTTTAATACATATGTGTGATTATTATACTACTGCCCTGATCACTAACTTTAAGTTGTGGAAATCCAAAGTTCAAACACCATGAAAATTGAAAAGCAGAAATTAAAGGCACTTATTATCTACATTTTCATAGAACAGGTTTTACAGCTCTGTATAGTGGCAAGTTATAATAATATGTAAATACTTCTCTACTACATTATTTATTTTTATATTAAAGGGTCCAATGTGGTAAAGAAACATTTCTCTAAATGGAATTTGAGATGCATTTATTCTATAATCTTTGTAATGGCTTTGATAACATTCGCAGTTTTTGACCTAATTTACATTTTATTGCAGTTCACCTTTCCTTATTTAGATCTCATGAATTTAAAACTCCTGTTCTAGTATAGGCTAGAAGTTTATATACAGTTGCATGTTTCATTTTTACATGTAATTCTTAATTATGTATATCAGTTAATGAATGATTTTTATGCAACCCAAATATTGATTTTTTTTTAAAATCAGCATTTAAGTTTGAAATTAACTCTTTACTCTAATTATATCATTTTTATTTAGAAAAATATTAAGTTATTGTTTACATAAATTTTGTTTCTTTATTATTTTTTTTTTAAAATATTTATATATTTCTATGCCAGTTGTTGCAGAACCAGAAACATAGTTCTGGCTCCAAAATATGTATTTTAGGTCTGCACCTTTTTTCCCATTGCTCAATGTTGCAAGAGAGTAGGGCTGGGCTTTTGCTAGTCGTCAAAAAATCAAAAAGTCATAATAATGGACCTTTGGCGTCATGGCAAATTCCAGTTACATTTTAGGGTGCATTCATATTAAGCTCATAGTGTATTTTAGTTTGTTTTTTTTATTAAAAAAAATTTATTTTTATTATTCAAAGAAGGACTTAAAAATCAAATTTTATATTTCAATATGGCCACTTGAATAAAAAAGAAAAAAAAAAATAAATAATATATACAGTATATAAAAAATAAAAATAATTGTACAATTATAATTGACATAATATACATTATACAATGTACATTTTTTAACACTGGGAGAAAAATAAATTCAAATGAATTTAATTTTGAAAAGTATGCAAAGTAAATTTGATAACAAATTACTTTACATTGTTATTTCATATATAAATCAATGTCTCTATTACAGAAAGACATAGATACCCATTTGATACCCACTAATGGAAATACTAAAATTTCCTTGGATTTATTGAGCTTTTGGCGTAGGTCTCTACATTGAACTGCAGCTTTTCTCTTTACCTACTGTCAGCATTATATATTATCATTGTAGTGGTGGGAAACATGTTTCTGGCCAGATTTCAGAAAATTGAATACCTTTTTTATTTAGTATATAATATCCGATATGTGTCGGGTAATAATTCTTGGGTAGGTTTTTTAATTTTTACAGAAATAGTTTCTCCTAAACTATATTTTCAATTTCATTTACTTGTTCTAGTTTAAAAAGTATTGGTAGTAAATTTTTCTTTAATAGTAACAATATCTCCGATTCCCAGTGATTTATGTTTTTATTTATATTTGTTTTGCTGATTAGTGGCAAGATAATAAGTTTCCTAAGAATTCATCATATACAAATCATTCAATTAGATTTAACTTTTTCTGTATTTGAAAAGAAATGTAATTGATCCTGATCAGGTCACAAGGAGACCAATCAGAATCATCTGAATGATCTACACCATCATGAAAATAAATGAGAAAAAAAAACCATAGCTGGAACCTCATATCCTTTCAGCAATTTTCCGGTGTTATTGCAAATAAGATATTTGGATCCACCTCAGGTTTTCTTAATATTGACTTAAAAAACACAGCCCCTTTATTTATAAGATATGTGTTTTCAAAAATTAGGGAAAAAACTCATAAACATGCTTTTAATATATTTTTTCCTTATAGATCAGGCCAGCAAATTAAAGCTGCAGTTCAATGTAGAGACCTACATAAAAAGCTCATAAATCAAGGGCAACTTTAGTGTATTTCCATTATGGGTATCAAATGGGTATCTATGTCTTTCTGTAATAGAGACATTGATATGTATTGAAATAACAATGTAAAGTAAATTTGTTATCAAATTTACTTTGCATACTTTTTCAAAATTAAATTCATTTAGAATTTAAATTTTGGCCTCCTCCCAGTTTTAAAAAATTACATTGTATAATGTAAATTATGTACCTTATACAATGTACAATATTTTATTTTTTAATACTGTATATAATATTTAATTTTTCTTTTTCTTTTTATTCAAGTGGCCATATTGAATATTAAAATTTTGGGAGTTTGGAATATGTATTTTTGATAATAAAAATAAATTTTTTTAATAAAAAAAAAAAAAACTAAAATACACCATGAGCTTAATATGAATGCACCTAAAATGTAACTGGAATTTGCCCCATGACGCCAAACGGTGCCATTACTTATGACTTTTGATTTTTTGACGACTAGCAAAAGCCCAGCCCTACTCTCTTGGAAACTATTGATTGAGCAGGTGGGAAAAAAAGCGTGCAGACCTAAAATACATATTTTGGAGCCAAAACTATGTTTCTGGTTCTGCAACAACTGGCATAGAAACAATAAATATTTAAAAAAAACAAAAATAATAAAGAAAACAAGATTTGGTCACAAAAAATCATTGTTCTTGATAAAGAATGATATAATTAGAGTAAAGAGTAATTTGCAAATTTGAGAGTGCGATTTTAAAAAAAAATCCCATATTGTTGCTATAAAAAATCATTCATTAATGATATAATAATAAATTACATGTAAAAATGAAAAATGCAACTGTATATAAACTTCTAGCTATACTAAGAAAGGAGTTTTATATTCCAACATTATACTCAGTAGTTAAGAAAAACATTAAAAACTGCATAAAATGTAAATTATTGTATGGCAGAACCATAAAAATTAATCAAAGCCAGTACAAAGATTATAGAATAAATGCATCTCAAATTCCATTTAGAGAAATATTTCTTTACCACATTGGACCCTTTAATATAAAAATAAATAATGTAGTAGAGAAGATTTACATATTAATTATAACTTGCACAGATATACCCAGAGCTGTTAAAACCTTGTTCTATGTAAAAATGTAGATAATAAGTTGCTTTATTTCTGCTTTTCAATTTCATGCGTTTGACTTTGGATTTCCACAACTTTATAGTAGTGAATCAGAGGCATAGTCTTTTATAATAAGCTCATTTCAAATTATTAAAGATTTTGTTAATGACCATAGATGTAAAAAAATTATTTAACTCTCATAACATTAAAAGTTTTGGAGTTTTCCCCCTACCCTGTTAAAGCAAGCTTTCTAGGAGGTTTAGTCGCATCTTTAGTCAAACAGTTGAAAAATATAATATACAGTGCTATATAAAAATAAAAGTTAAATATAAAAATTAAAGCATGCTTTTAGAATGAGTTTTTTTAGAGGTTAGGTTAGGTTTATAGTGTTATGGGTATAACACTGATGTCTTTTTATAAATGAAAACATTAGGGTATGAGGCCGATGTACATTAAGTCCAATATTAAGAAACCCTGTGGTGGATCTAACAATTTTTTTATTTGCAGGTTTAAATAGGTTAGGTTAGGTTAAAGGTAATAACACTCAGGGAAAATTATTGAAATGGCTGATTACCAAGCGAAGTTATTGATAGTAAGTTAAGTTGTTTAGGGTTCCAGCTTATTGGTTGTTTTCTTTAACTCAGTTTATTTCTTTTCATTGATCGGGTTGTTATGTTGGTTATTTAGTAGATCATCAGATGATGCCTGATTGTCTCCTTTGTGAACATGGTCTGGTTGGTAGGTCTGCTCCAGGGTTATTCAGTGGGTTTTATATCTGACTTGTGTCAATTAAATAACAGAAAAAGGTAGTTAAATCTAACTAAGGTTGGTTTGGTAATGATTGTCTGCCAATATCATTTTAGACTATGTATGTAATTCTTTAGCAAACTTGCATTTATCGCCCGACTAAATCAAGCAAAACGAAGAATATAAAAATTAAAAAATCAACTTCACGGGAATCGAGACTATTGTTTACTATTACAAGAAAAATAGCTTAAACCATTACTTTTACGTATGGAGAAACGAGTACAATGAAAATTGAAAATAATATGTTTCGATAAACTATTTCTGTAAAAATTAAAAAGAACTAACAAGTAAATTATAAACCCGACACATATCGGATATTAATGGATTATCTAATTAAAATGTAGTTCCAAATTTACTGATGAAAATCTGCCCAAATACAGTTTTCTCACCACTAACAATGATAATATATGAATGTAGGTGTATATTAGGCTGGATTCAGATTTAGAGTGTATTAAAGAAAAGCTGCAGTTCAGATTGTAGAGACCTACATCAAAAAAGCTCATAAATCGTAAGGTCAAAACTTTGTAGTATTATTCATTAGTGGGGTATGCAAGTCATATGGAGTTATCTATGGTCTAAGTTTCTGGAATAGATAGACATTGTATTATATTGTATGTATGATAGTAATATAAACAAGGTGTAAAGTAAATATTGTTATTCAAGACAAAAGTAAAATTCTGAAAAAAACTGATATAAATTTAAACGATTTTTAGGGATAAGTGGTTAATTTTGGCACTCCTCCCAGGGTAAGGTTAAGGGGTAGGTTAGGTTAGTTAATGGTTTGTAGTGTTAAAAAATGTTAACATTTCCGGTAGTATAATGTTAGGTTATATTATTATAATATTACCTGTAGGTTAGGTTAGGTTAGGTTATATACATGGTACATTATTTAAATTTGTTGTTTAAGTAGTACATGAGGGTATATTAGTGATTTATTATGTTTTTTCTTTTTCTTTTTTATTCAAGTGACCATATTAAAATATAAAATTTGTAAATCCTTCTTTGAAATTAATTAAAAATAAATTTTTTTTAATAAAAAAAAAAACAAAAACCTTAAGAATTTACACCATGAGTAGGTGTATATGAAATGCACACCGTAAGAAGGTAACTTAGATGTGTTGCCATTTGATACGCGCAAGTAATGGTAGGCCGAGTGTTCTTTTATGAGACTTTTTTGGATTTTTGATCACGACTTTAGCCAAGAAGCCGCAGTCCCTACTCCTTGTAACGATTGGGTTAAACAGTAGGTAGTGGTGGTAGGAGGGGAGGGGGAAAAAAAGGCTGGCAGAACAGGTCTTCTTAAGTATAAGCTATATAGTCTGTTTGGAGCCTAAGGAACGGATGTTTCTTAGTTCTAATGCGAAAGCATACTTAGTTGCACATAGAGAATATTAATTAGCAGAGTTTAAGGTTAAATATTAAAAAAAATAAAAAAAGAAGCATCAAATAATTTAATTAAGAGAGTTTGTTTGGTTTTCACGCGTAACAAATAGTTAGGTAGCGTTAGGTTAGGTAGGTTAGGTAGGTTAGGTTTAGGGTTAGCGTTAGGTTAGGTTAGGTTAGGTTAGTACGTATTTCAATATTTTCTATTTTGAGTTTAATCGGTGGGATTAGGTTAGGTTAGGTTAGGTATAAGATTAGTGTTAGGTTAGGTTATTAGGTTGCTATTAAATGTAAGGTGATAAGATTTATATATGAGGCATATACTTTAAATAGGGTTAAGGTCTTGAATGTTTTATAAAGAAGGGTTATAGGCCTAAAGGTTAGTGTATTAATGTTAAATGCGCGATTAGGTCAATTAAAAGGAATAATCATCAGTTTAGGTTAAGGTATTATAAGGGTTGTAAGGTTAGTTTCTGAGTTTGGTTGTAGTTGGTATAGGTTAAGTTAATGTTGAGTTTTAGGTTATATAGGATTATATTGGGTATTAGAGGTGATAGAGGAGTCGCGCGAGTGAATTATACATGTTTAAGAATGAAAACATGCAACGTATATTATTTTAACTTCTAGCATACTTACTAAGAAAGGAAGTTTTAAATTTGAAATTCCAACATTATGATACTCAGTAGTTTTAAGAAGATAAGGATAACATGTAAAGAAAGGTCTGCATTAAATAAGTTGTTAGAATTAAGTTTAGTAGTGGGGGGCGGGGAGGGTGATGATTGTATGCAAGGCAGAACCAATAAAAAATTAATTCTTAAAGACCTTTACGAGTG
Organism: Trachelipus rathkii; assembly: GCA_015478945.1. Classification (NCBI taxonomy): domain Eukaryota; kingdom Metazoa; phylum Arthropoda; class Malacostraca; order Isopoda; family Trachelipodidae; genus Trachelipus; species Trachelipus rathkii. The sequence goes on along the minus strand of JABUQX010083355.1, from coordinate 15,036 downwards.
TTTTCAAAGAGTGTGTATTTAGGAAATAAGAAGTGGCATCTGCAGAATAGTCCATTTTTAGAGATAATATTAAGTGTTAATGAGATGGTTGAGAGTTTAGTGTGTTACCCTGTAATAGTAAAAATTAAATAAGTGGTGGTGATTTTTAAAATTTATGATTATGTAATTTATGTGAAAGAACAATAGCATTTATACATAGTTTAGTATGTAAATAATTGTTAGATAAAATGTTGCGTTTATTTCTGACTTTTCAATTTACAGTGTTGGACTTTGGATTCCAACAAACTTAAAGTGTAGTGATCAGGGGTATGAATTGGGGTGGGGGTCGAAATTAAGATATAATAAGCTCATTTCAAATTATTAAAGATTTTCTTAATGACATAGATGTTAAAAAATATTTAAACTTCCAATAACATAAAAAAGTTTTGGAGTTTTCCCCATACCCTGGTAAAGCAGCTTTCTAGGAGGTTTAGTCGCATCTTTAGTCAAACAGGTGAAAAAATATAATATACAGGCTATAGGAAAATATATGGACCGGAAGAAAATTTGATGAGTTTTTATATTAGTTAGGGAAACACATATGCTTTATAAATTAAAGCCAGTAGCATTTAAAGGCCAATATTAAGAAACCCTGAGTGGATCCAAATATCTTATTGCAATTAACACCGGAGATATTATTAACATTTTGGTTTGCTATTGTTGTTTTCTTCTTCTTCTTCTCATGATGGTTGTAGATCATTCAGATGATCCTGATTGGTCTCCTTGTGAACCTGCTCAGGATCAGTTACATATTGACTTTTCAAAATAATACAGAAAAGTTAAAATCTAATTGAATGATTGTGTTACTATGATGAATTCTTAGCAAAAACTTGCATTATCTTGCCAAATCAGCAAAACAAAAAATATAAAAATTAAAAACATTACTTCACTTGGGAATCGGAGATATTGTTACTATTAAACGAAAAATTTACTAACCATACTTGATTCCTCACTAAAAACATATTGAAAATAATAGTTAGGAGAGAAACTATTTCTGTAAAAATTAAAAAACCTAACCAAGAAATTATAAACCGACACATATCTGATATAATATTACTAATAAAAAGAAGTATTCCAAATTCATCGAAAACTGCCAGAACAGTTTCCACCAGCTAACAATGATAATAAAGTATGCTGACAGTAGTAAAAGAGAAAAGCTGGCAGTTCAATGTAGAGACCACATAAAAAGCTCATAAATCAAGGGCAACTTTAGTATTTCCATTAGTGGGTATCAAATGGGTATCTATGTCTTTCTGTAATAGAGACATTGATATGTATATGAAATAAAAAATGTAAAATAAGCAAAAACAGAAAAATAAGCAAAAAAAAAAAAAAAAAAAAGACAAAAATAGAAAAAAAAAAATAAAAAAAAAAAAAATAAAAAAAAAAAAAAAAAAAAAAAAAAAAAAAAAAAAAAAGAAAAAAAAAAAATATTTGTTATGAAATTTACTTTGCATTATACTTTTAAAAATTAAATTCATTTAGAATTTAATTTTGGCCTCCTCCCAGTGTTAAAAAATGTACATTGTATAATGTATATTATGTACCTTATACAATGTACATTATTTTATTTTTTATATACTGTATATATATATTATTTTTTCTTTTCTTTTTTATTCAAGTGGCCATATTGAAATATAAAATTTGATTTTTAAATCCTTCTTTGAATAATAAAAATAAATTTTTTTAATTAAAAAAAAAAGCAACAAAAAGTAAACCATTAACTTTAATATGAATGCACCCGTAAAATGTAACTGGGAAGTTTGCCATGACGCCAAATGGTCCATTCTTATGATTTTGGATTTGACGACCAGGCAAAAGCCCAGCCCTACTCTCTTGCAACATTGAGCAATGGGAAAAAAGGTGCAGACCTCAATAACATATCTTTGGAGCCAGAACTATGTTTCTGGTTCTGCAACAACTGGCATAGAAACATATAAATATTTAAAAAAAAACAAAAATAATAAAGAAACAAATCTTTGCAAAATTCCTTAATATTTTCTTGATTAAAATGATATAATTAGAGTAAGAGTAAATTTGCAAACTAAATGCTGATTTTAAAAAAAATCCCATATTGTTGCATAAAAATCATTCACTAATATAATTAAAGAATTACATGTAAAAATCAAACATGCAGGTTATATATAACTTTCTACCATATTTAAGAAAGGAGTTTATATTCCAACATTATACTCAGTAGTTAAGAAAAGCATGAGCTACTCCCTAAAATGTAAATTATTGTATGGCAGAACCATAAAAATTAATCAAAGCCAGTACAAAGATTATAGAATAAATGCATCTCAAATTCCATTTAGAGAAATATTTCTTTACCACATTGGACCCTTTAATATAAAAATAAATAATGTAGTAGAGAAGATTTACATATTAATTATAACTTGCACATACACGTAGAGAAGATTTACATATTAATTATAACTTGCACATACACTAGAGCTGTAAACCTTGTTCTATGTAAAAATGTAGATAATAAATGCTTTATTTCTGCTTTTCAATTTCATGTGTTTGACTTTGGATTTCCACAACTTAAAGTTAGTGATCAGGGCAGTAGTATAATAAGCTCATTTCAAATTATTAAAGATTTTGTTAATGACATAGATGTAAAAAATTATTTAACTCTCCATAACATAAAAGTTTTGGAGTTTTTCCCCTACCCTGTTAAAGCAAGCTTTCTAGGAGGTTTAGTCGCATCTTTAGTCAAACTGGTGAAAAATATAATATACAGTGCTATAGGAAAAAATATATTAGAGCATGATGAGTTTTTTTATATAGTTAGGGAAACACATATGCTTATAAATAAAAGGCCAGTAGCATTTAAGTCAATAGTAAGAAACCTGAGTGGATCCAAATATCTGATTTGCCAATTAACAGCCGGAATATTGCTGGAAAGGATATGAGGTTTCCAGCTATGTTGTTCTTCTCATTATTCATCGAATGGTGTAGATCATTCAGATGATCCTGATTGGTCTCCTTGTGAACCTGCTCAGGATCAGTTATATTTGACTTTTCAAAAATACAGAAAAGTTAAATCTAATTTGAATGATTTGTACTATGATGAATTCTTAGCAAACTTGCATTATCTTGCCACTAATCAGCAAAACAAATATAAAAATAAAAAACATACTTCACTGGGAATCGGAGATATTGTTACTATTAAAGAAAAATTTACTAAACCATACTTTTACAGTATGGGAACAGTACAAGATATTGAAAATAATAGTTTAGGAGAAACTATTTCTGTAAAAATTAAAAAACCTAACCAAGAAATTATAACCCGACACATATCGGATATTATATTACTAATAAAAAAGTATTCCAAATTGCATGAAATCTGCCAGAAACATTTCACCACTAACAATGTATAATAAAGTATGCTGACAGTAGGGTAAAGAGAAAAGCTGCATTTCAATGTAGAGAGCTATAAAAAAGCTCATAAATCAAGGGCAACTTTAGTATTTCCATTAGTGGGTATCAAATGGGTATCTATGTCTTTCTGTAATAGAGACATTGATATGTATATGAAATAACAATGTAAAGTAAATTTGTTATCAAATTTACTTTGCATACTTTTCAAAATTAAAATTCATTTTAGAATTTTTAATTTTTGGCCTCCTCCCCAGTGTTTAAATAAAAAATTACACTGCTGAAAAGGAGCGCAATCTATGTACACTATTCTTATTATTTATCATACTGTATATATAATATTATTTTTTCTTTTCCTTTTATTCAAGTGGGCCATACATTTGAATTATAAACTCTTTGTGATTTATAATCCTTCTTGAACTAATACAAAATAATATTTTATTATAAAAAAAAAAACACAAATCATTAAAAATTACCACCATGAGCTTGAATATGAATGCACCCCTAAAATATTGTAAACACTGCGAAACTTTGCCTAAGAGACGGCCAAAGTCCATTCTTATGACTTTGCGATCTATTTTACGACTAGCAAAACCCAGCCTGACTCTTTGAAAACATTGAGCCCAGGTGTTGAAAAAAAAGGTGCAGACCTCAATAACATATCTTTGGAGCCAGAACTATGTTGGTTCTGCAACAACTGGCATAGAAACATATAAATATTCAAAAAAAAACAATAAATAAATGATAAAGAAACAAAATTTGGTCACAAAACTTTAATATTTTTCCTCTTGATGTAAATGATTTAATAATATTAGATAATGAGTTAAATTTGCAAACTTAAATGCTATTCTTAAAAAAAAAATCCATATTGTTGCATTTAAAAATCATTCATTAACTGGTATAATAATTAAAGAATCACATGTAAAAATAAAACATGATAAAAATGCACAACCATTGCAAACTGAGTATATAAAACTTCCTAGCCTTATACTAAGATAAAGAGACCTAACCAGTTTTATAACTATTCCAACATTATACTCTAACAGTAGTAAGACAAAACATTAAAAACTGCATAAAATGTAAAATTATTGTATGGCAGAACCCACTAAACAATTAACCTCTCAAAAGCCAGCCAGTACATAAGAAGTATATAATAAATGCAATCATCAATTCCCACCTTAGGAGATAAAATAATCCTTCTTTACCAGCATTGGACCACTGTAATATAAAAAATAAATCTATTAAGATAACTTTAATATGTTTACATATTAATTATAACTTGCACTATACTCACAGAATGTTAACCTTGTCCACTGTAAAAATAATGCTCAGGAGTGAGAGTAATGCTTTATTTTCTGCTTTTCAATTCAAGTGTTTGACTTTGGATTTCCACAACTCAACTAGAGTTAGTGATCAGCCCACTAGTATAATAAGCTCATTACAAACTATCTAAAGATTTTTTAGATGAAATGAGCGAGAATGTACAAATAAAAAAATTATTTAAACGTCTCCATAACATAAAGTTTGGCATGTTCCCTACACCCCTTACCGTTAATAAAGCAAGCTTTCTAGGAGGTTTAGTCGCATCTTTAGTCAAACTGGTGAAAAATATAATATACAGTTGCTATAGGAAAAATATATTACAGCAGATCTGATAGATTCTTTTCTATATTAAATTAGGGAAACACCTTATGATCTCATAAATAAAAAGGCCCCTAAAAGTAGCCATTTAAGTCAATAGTAAGAAACCCTGAGGTGGACCATCATATTCTTCTATTGCTCAAATAAACACGGAAGATATTTGCTGAAAGGAATGAGGTCCAGCGTATGGTTTTTCTTCTCATTTAATTTCATGATGGTGCTACGATCATTTCAGAATGATCCTGATTGGTCTCCTTGTGAACCTGCTCAGAATCAGTTATATTTGACTTTTCAAAAATACAGAAAAGTTTGATTTCTATTTGAATGATTTTGAATAACATAAGGATGAATTCTTAGCAAACTTGCATTATCTTGCCGAGGTCAGCAACAACAAATATAAAATAAAAAAACATACTTCACTGGGAATCGGAATATTGTACTATTTAAAGACAAAATACGTAAACCCATACTTTTACAGTATTGCGAACAGTACAAATACTTGAAAATATAGTTTAGGAGAAAACATATTTTCTGTTAAAAATTAAAAACACTACACACCAACCAAATAACATAAATTCACACATATAAGGCACACTATACATTCATAATGTGAAAAAAGAATACCAAAATTTTCAATAAAATCTGCCACGGAAACAGTTACCACCACTAACAAAGATAATAAATAATGTGACAGTAGGGTAAAGAAAAAAGCTGCAGTTCAAATGTAGAGACCGTACATAAAAAAGCTCATAAGTCAAGGGCAACTTTAGTATTTCCATTAGTGGGTATCAAAGCTGGTATCTATGTATTTCTGTAATAGAGACATTGATATGTCATATAAAATAACAAATGTAAAGTAAATCTTGTTATCAAATTTATCTTTGCGCATACTTTCTCCAAAATTAAATGTCATTTAGAGATTTATTTTGCCTCCTCCCAGTGTTAAAAAAATATTTTTTTTGTATAATTATTATCTATGTAAATATAAATAATGTACATTTAATTATTCATTTTATATTACAGGGATAATATATATTATTATTTTTCCTTTCTTTCTTAGTTTAGCTCTTTCTTGATATTCTAAAAATTTAGATATTTAAAATCCTTCTTTGAATGATATAAATATATTTCTTTAAATAAAAACAAACTAAAATTCACATACACAAAACATAATCTGCGCGCACACTAAAATGTACCATATTTGCCTTCACACAAAAGGTCCATTCTATGACTTTGCCGATGTTTTTTTGATCGACTGAGCAAAAAGCCCAGCCATACCTCTTGACAATATGAGCAATGGAAAAAAGGTGCAGACCTCAATAACATATCTTTGGAGCCAGAACTATGTCATCTGCTTCTTTATCAACATGGCATAATAAACAATTAATATAATAAAAATTTAAAAGATTTAATCTTCCAAACAATAGATAATTATATCAAAATAGTATCCATCATCAAATACATAATTAACAAATAACAAAAAAATTTATTATATATTTTTTTACAATAACTTAAGTGGGCCTAGGCTACCATACCTAGACCTGTAGAAGTTAGCAGAAATAGGCTAACAATTATTAGGAGAGGCCTTTCCAACCCCATAAATAGAAATACCGTGTGAAAGGAAACTTTCACATTCTTAACATAGCGGGTAAGCATCATCAATAACTAAAGCTCATTCTGGTGTAGCTGATAGCCTTGATTTTAGTCCTATCACCCACCCATACTTCTATATCAGAGTAGAATTACAAATAGAGAAGCAACCTAAAACCTTTAAAATTTAACAGTAAACACTAGGTTAACTTTCTTATCAAATTTAAAATTAAAAAATAAGAAATCTCAAGTTTAAAAGTAACACTCCTCCCTCTTTCTGTTTATGTTTAGGCTATAAATAAAAAAAAAAATTAATAACATTCATAATAATAAAATAAAGTTTGTTTGAAATTTAAGTCTAAAGAATAATAATAATAATAATAATAGATAATTAATAATAATAATAATAATAATAATAATAATAATAAATAATAAAATAATAATAATAATGATAATAATAATAATAATTATAATAATAATAAAAAATAATAATAATAATAATAATATAATAATTAATCACATATATAAATAATTACAATAATATAACAATAATTAATATAAAAAATAATAATAATAAATAATAATATAATAATAACATTAATAATTAATAATAATAATAATAATAATATAATAACTATAAAATAATAATAATAATAATAATAATCAATAAATAATAATAATAATAATAATAGTAATATAAAAAAAATAATCAATAATATAGTAATAATAATAAACATTAATTAAATATTTATTATTTATCTTTTTAATCAATAATATTCAATAAAAATGAAAGTAAAATAATACATAATAATAAGTAATTCATAATTATTCAGTTGCAAAACTTACATTAAAAATAAAAATTCAGCTTTAACTAAGTTAAAAAAGCAAGTTTCAATAAATATCTAATGGAAATATAATTTAACTACATAATAAAATAAAATAATAAATAAATACATAATCAAATAAATAAATAATAATCAACTATTAATAATATATATTAAATAATATAATTAATAATACATTCAATAATAATAATAATAATAAAATAATAATAATAATAATAATAATAATAATCATCTAATAATACATAATAATAATAATAAATAATAATATAACATAAAATAAAAAATAACATTACAATAGAGCTTTATAAAAATTGGTGTTGCGCTCACTTCAAATAGAGGATGTTGAGCAGAAAACTGCTTAATGGCTTTATCACAGAAGTCGGTCACGAACATCTGCGGTAAATACGCTGTTTTTATCATAAATTTTTAATGATTCTACCTTCCCCTCTATAAATAGTTGTAAAAATTTTTTATAGTTAATACCCGTTAAAGCCGAAATCGACACTAATTCTTTGCACTAATGTTTCTTTGAAATCTTTTTTATAAACTTTTACTGATTTTCATTTTTTTTCTGTGCTGAACTATCTGCCTGTTGGTCCAATATACTGTAAAGGAGTTCCATTTTTTTTAGACTGCGTTTAGCTTTATTTAACTCTTACTGTCTTTAATTATACATCTGAGAGCACCACCTGAGGAATTTCAATTAATACTAATAGAACTAGGTGAGTTTTCATTCTTCCTTTTGTCTTTACAGTAATGTCCATGCTTCAGTATCCGGTTTCTCGAAACATGAATGTTGACCAACCTCAAAATAAGCTAAAAAATGCTGGTCAGCTTCTCAGATGAAATATTTTTCGTTTTTTAAAAATCTTTAAAATCTTTTCTAAAAAAATTACTATCCAAACAGCCATTATCACACGAACTTTGTACCTCTTATAAAAAAATATATTCTCTTTCTCCTCTCCTCTCTTCACACTCTCTATCTCTCTCCCTCTCTCTCTCGTCTTCTCAACCTCTCTCTCTCTCTCTCTCTCCTTCATACTCTCTCTCTTCTCTCCTCTCTCTCTCTCTCTCTCCTCTTCTCTCTCTCTCTCCATCTACTCTCTCTTCTTCTTCTCTCTCTCTCTCTCGCTCTCCTCTCTCCTTCTCAGTCTTTCTATTTCGACCTTCAATTGAGACTTTAAAATAAATCTTTAATGTATTCTATTCACTTTTAGGATTACGACCTTCTCCCCTTATTCTATTTATTCAGTTTTTATAAAAAACATTTCTATTTTCCAGTGAATTAAAAATGTTCTTCACATTCTGTCTTTGTATTTTGCTCTTGTAAACAGTTAGTATATATACCATAATACCTATATATAATATCACATAAACATATATATATAATATACTACTAATAATAATAGTATATAATATATATATACTAATATACTTAAATATATATAATATACTATATACTATATATATAATATAGTACCTATATATATATATATTAAAATATACTAATATACCTATTAATCCACCTATAATACACTTAAATATCACCATAATATACCTAATAATATATATATATAATACCTTATAAATATATATATATACTATACTATAATATATATATATATATTACACTAATATACTCATATATATATATATAAAGCTTAATAATTATATATACACTTAAAATATCAATCATTAAATATAATATCAATTTATAATAACTATATATTATATATACTATATAAACATACTACTATATAATAATATATATATATATATATATATATATACTATACTATATATATATATTATATACCTATATTATATATACTACTAATTAAACTACTATATATATATATATATATATACTCATAATATATATAATCTATATATTACTTAATATAATATATATTATATTATATACCTATACTATATATATACTAGTAACTAATACTATACGGTCAGTCACCTCACCGAAGAGGCAGCATGTAACTGAAAATTAATAACATCCTCCAGGAAAATAAAATAAACAATTATTATCTATATTAATTAACGATAACTAGATGAAAACTTAAAAAAAAAAAACTACTTTTAGATAAAAAATGGCAATGGTCTAAGGTTTGATGACTCAAAACAGAAGAGCAAGGAGTCTATCCAAATAGATATTTAATATTTACGCTGGCAAGCGAAAAATTTATTTTTTATATTTTTAAATTCTTTTAAGGGGGTTCGAGCCGACGGAGAGACAGAGGGGAACGAAGTCCCCCCGTGTCCCCCCGGGATAAGGCCGCGAGACCCCGACTCTGTCCATCTTAACTTTTACCCGGTGGGTATTCTTTAGTTTTTAAAAAAAAAATCAACATTTGGCACCTTTGCGTGGTCACTCGGAGTCTCGAGCTACTTCGTATTCTTAAAAAACCGTAATTTTTCCAATCTTTCAATTTATCAATTTAAAATTTTTAAAAACGTTATTTTTTTATTTTCTATTTTTATTTAAAGCCGGTAACGTCTCCTATTTAATAAAAAAATTGATATTTATTTTCTTGTAGATGTATAGTTTTTTTAGTTCCAAAATTTTTGTCTTGCCTTTTGTTGCGGAACCAATATCCTTATAAAATTATACCTATAAATATAATACTATACTATATAATATATATATATATATATATATATACTCTATATAATTATACTACATTTGTTCGATAACGTAACTATACATCTCTTATTGTAAATACTATAAATAGTATATATATATATATTTATATATATATATATACCTTAAATATATTACATACTATATAAAATATATACCTATATAATATATATATATAGAAATATTATATAATACCTATATTAAAACATATTATTATATAATTATATATATAATATAGTATACCTTATTAATATAATAACCGTATATATATATATAACCATATTATAGATAATAATTATATATATATTCAATAAATATAATATATATATAGCCTTAAATATGCGGGTATAAATATATTACTATATATTATATATATATATATATATATATATATTAATTATAATATATATACTATATCCCTACTAATTAATATATTATATAATACATATATATATATATTATAATATATATAATACTATTATATATATATAATATATATATATATATAATATAATATATATATATATATATATATATTATACTATATATATACTACCATATATTAAATATATATAATACTATATATATAATATATATATATATATATATATATACTATATATACTTAAATATATTATTAATATTATATATTATATTTATATATATATATAGTACTTACATTAATATATATTAATATAATACCTATTATAATAATAGTAATAGTATAGCCATATATAATATATATATCATAATATATTAATATAAAATAATATATATATATATATATATATATAGCAGAAGTGCTCGTTACATGTTACTGTGGACAGGAATGGCATACAAGTTATCCTCTTAGGCTCGACTTATGAGTCACTTGCAATTATTCAGCTCAAAGGGAAAGTGTCACGTATTTTGTGTAAACAAACCACTACATCAAATTTAGAGCTAAATTTGTCATCCTTTATGTACTATAACAAAGAAAGGGCAATCAAGACAAGTGTAAGCTAATTACGAGGCAATAAATAGGCTATCTTTCACTAATTTTTTAATTGTCAAATATAAGTAAAAATTTATGTGCAAATCATCAACAACATTCTTGTAAATATAGTAAAATGAATTGTTTTATGTAAGATATGATTATTATTCTTTGTTTGTTTGTAGATATAAGAACTTGTATATACAGGTACTTGTTTCATGTAATGCTTTCAGAAAGTACTGTATTTCCATAAATGATCTATCAAGATGCCTAATTTTCAATTAATATTAGTTTTATGAAAAGCGTCCGTAACTCCCACTTTTATATCACCTTCATTAGCCAGAACTTGCTTGAGAGTTCAAAAGGTCTGTCGGAACTTGTCACAACGCAAATAGAGTTCAAATACAGTCACAAGCTTATATACGATAACGACAAAATTTTCTAAGTTTCTAAATTCATAGAGAATTTAACAGTTCTTATATTAGGAAAACATTTTAACATTCTTATTTACATTAGGAGTTAATTTGGATCGAAAAAGAAGAAAGAAAGACATGTAAAAAACCATGAGAAAGATTCATAGTCGTCTTCAAACCAATGTACTGCCACCTGCCGAGCCATAAGGAAAACGAGATTGTTACACGCAAAAATGTGGGCACTCGCTGTGACTCCCTTCAACCTTCATTGCTTGATAAGCAAAATAATTCTGAGGAAACATCAAGATACTAAGAACAATTATTTCTGTCTTTATATTATTTTAAATAATAAAGTGCTTTATTCAAAGTATTAATGTTAAAATAAAGATAAAATTAAAGTTAAAGCTCTCATTAAAATAAATAAAATAATAAAAAAAGTGAAATCAATAGAAGTGCATCTGAGCTCCATAAAATTGCCACAGTCGTACGCTTTTTTAAAATTTTATAAAAAAGATTTTTATATTAATATTTGCGCAATATTAATATTAATATGCGTTGCTTTATAAATAAATTTACAATAATAAAGTTATCATATGTTTATTAAGTTCATTGAAATAAATGGGTTTATTAATTTCAAATAAATGTAAAATTAATAAATAATAATAACGTTATTATTAAATAAGTAAAGGTTATGTTCAAAGCGCCAAATAATAAATGCGCAATACGTGTAAAAAGACGCAAATGTGAGATGACGTAAAAGTTCGTCACGTAAAGTTGCAATGAAAAGAAAAATATATAATTAAAAAAAAAATTAAAAGTATTTTGGTAAAGGTATTTTGCTTATAAATAAATATGAGAATAATTAAATAAAATCTACCATTACATGAACAATGAAATAAAGATAATTAGGTGAATCTTATACATATATTAAATATATAACACGGGAGCTTCGCCGCTCTGCATCACTCTATACTTTTACATACACCAGTGGATAACTGTTTCTGCTCTTGGACTCAAAAGAAACAATTTTGTTACCTCTAAACAGTGCGTTTCAAAGAAAATGGTCAGTTATATTTTTCTTATTAGAAACTAAATTTAGGGGTACTCTCTTAAATATCTTTAAGTTGAAAAGTTTAAAATTTTTTTTGAATTGAATATGAATTTTAATAATAAAAACAAATTATAATAATAATTATATTACCTATTAATACTCTACTACTACTTATACTACTACTTATACTACTACTATGTACTGCTACTATTAGTAATAATAATAATAATAATTAATAATAATAATAATAATGCTAATAATAATATAATAAATAATAATGAATGAAATAATAATATCATACATAATAATAATTATTATAGATATAAGTATATAGTAATATATGTAATGAATTTTTCTTAATTGATATAATTGTAAAAATTGATATAAAAGTACAAAGGGGATAGATGAAGCAATAAACTACTAGTGTAGATATCTTATAGTTTGGCTTTACAACCCAATAATAATCGAATAATTTAATAATTCTACTGTTAATAGAATAACTCATCATTGGTTGCAAAATATTTAATCATAACAATTCATTATAATAATAATTAGGAGTCAATAAATAAATAAAATAAAATACATAAAAAATAATAACAAATAATAATATATATTAATAATATTAATAATGTATAAATAATATGTATAATAATAATCAGACGGTTGATAAATAATTTTAATAATTTAAAATAATAATAACTAATATACATAAAATAATGAATAATATAAATAACATAATAATTAATCGACATTAATAATAATAATAAATAATATACTACTAAAACCTCAATGGATAGATCTCAAGGAGTATAAGATTAATGTAATATAATAAATAATTAGATAATTTGAATAAATAATAAATTTTCGGAAATACGTCGTCCTTAATTGTCTTCTGCAATTTATCCATAATATAATTATAATAATTATCATAATACTATTAGAATAAATTACATAATAATAATAATATATAATAAAAGTGAATGATATAATGAAGATATAATATATAATATATAATTAATTATATAGATAATCATATAATAATAATAATAATAATGAATATAGTAATATACTCAGATAAAAATAATTTAATAAATAATAATATCAGTAATAAGTAAAAGTGAATGAGATATAGTTATAATTATCAATTTTAATATAGCCTCATCTTATATAATAGTATTATATATTCATTTATATTATAATATATATTATATGTATATAATATATATATATATATTATTATATATATATATATATATATATATATAGTATAGGTTAATATATACTAATATATTATATGGATAGTGGTATATAGTTAGGGGAGGGTAGAGGGGTGGTAGATATAGCTGTTAATAGGGGATAACTTATTATATATAGTATTATATACTATTTTTATATATTCGAGCGTATAGGAACTTTATTTTATAGTATATCTACTACATATATTATATATATATATATCTATAATTGTTAACGTACTTAATATATTACACGCTCCATCCCAAAATAAAAAGGAATTTCGCTGTATCACTTTATTTATTGATTAATTTTTTCCTTAGGACCTCTTAGATGCTAATATTTGTTAAGACTCATCATTTTACAATTGGTGACCTGTTCGGCTGATCTCTTCTCCGGGGATAAGACACATAAGCGAACATATAACGACGAATACTCTAATAGAGCGGATAAAGCGATGCAAATAATTTGGAGGGACCGCGAGTGGTTGTATTTCGTATATTTTACCTCTCAACATTCATCAATGTGTTGTCGATGGATTAATTGTTTGCGTGACCTTTCTATTCTGGATTTCTTTATCATTTTTTTTTTTTCCCTACTCTTTAGATATCTATATTATATAAATTGAACAAGCGTATTTATTTTAAAAAAAAAATAATGAAACAGGTTTTACTTGTTAATGGCTTACCATCCTCAAAATTTACGGGGATATATAGACTATAAGTTAATATATATCACATCTCTTATTTGATCTAAAAATTTAAATGAAATACACCGATAATGAGGTACCCCATGTGGAAAGGTCCTAAATTTAGATTTTGTTGATATAGAAAATCATGTTAGGAGAGGAAAGTATGTAATAATGTGAGTATAATTATCTCTCAATTATCTATGAGATTATTAATCATCTTATATTCTCTCGTGATTTATATATCATTTAATATATAGTTTATATTACCTTAATGAGCTATATAAATTGTACTTATTTATGCTTTATTTTGTTTTTTTTATAAAATAAGCTTACACACATTGTTTATTTTCGCATAAACTCTTTTATAATACACGATATCCTGTATTTATTAAAATTTAAAATACCTAGATCACTTTTTCCTTGATTAATCTGTACATTACTTTAGATAATTGTTATTTATCTATTTTGTTTTAAATACATATATTTCCTTTAGTTATTTATCCTCTACCCTCAATAATGTGTATTAT
>JABUQX010083354.1:7500-14281 GCA_015478945.1 Trachelipus rathkii | reverse complement strand
GAGAAGAAATTAAAAATTTTTCTGCATTTAATTCTTAAGGTCTTCTTTAATATACCTACTTAATCTACGCATTTCTATTTCTTATGCGTACTAAACTAACTAACTAACTAACTAACTAACTACTAACTAACTCATAAATAACTTACTAACTAACTAACTAACTAACTAACTACTAACTAACTAACTAAATAACTAACTAAATAACAACTAACTAACTAATATATAATATATATATTATAGTATATATATATATAGTATATAATATATATATATATAATATATATATATATACTATTATATCATATATATTATTATATCATATATATATTATAGCCTATATAGTTTTTTTTACTCATGTCTAGTTTTCTTTCAAATCTCTAATATCGGCTGTTGTTGATGGGCTATGTTCTTCTTTTTCTGTCATGTCATGTTACCAGTGTTTCTGTCTTAATCTCCTCCTTTATTCCTCACTTTTATAATGATCTCACCCTGCCACATCTAACATTCACTCATATCCGATGACCTTCGACATTCATTTTTCAACTCATTTCAATTCGGGCTCACTCTTCTACTCTCTAAGATTGCCTCTCGCTTATCTTCTGAGTCATTCTTGCTGATCTGTATAGAATTTCGATGGGGTCGTCTTCAACCTTACTGTGAATTCAATCTTGAAAAAACCTAAAAATTCTAAACAAATCTCCTTCTATAAAACACCTTCTAACTCCTATATCTTTCGACGGTTCTCTCTCTCTCCTGTTGACAATATAAACATCTTGCCTTAACATAAAAAAAAATGTCTTGAAACCTCACAGCACAACAGTTGCTAGGCGGCCGCAAAGAAACTGGGAGTTCTGTTTCTAGACTGCGAGCATTTTTTTACCTCTCTCAGTTGCTCTAAGCTATAGCAGGGTCTCATCCACCGTCGTATGGAGTAATGCTCTCTGTTGGGGGGGGGGGGGGGGGCTCTGGTCTCACCAGCTTTTGGATAGGGTCGATCAAAGACAAAGGCTATATAACTGTTCGTACTTTTTCCAGTTATTTGACCTCTAAACTTTGCGGCAACGGTTACTTGCTTTATTTTCTTTCTATAGGTTATTCAGCGGCCAGAACAATGGAACTTATATTGCATTGTACCACGACCTTTATGACGTCCAAGAGCACAAGGGGTGCTGTATCTGCGCACAAGTTTTTGTGTTGATATTGGTAACAGGCTAGTTTGCTGTGGTGCTCTCTTCTTTCCCCTATTCTTCTTGGATTCTCTTCCATCTTCTGTTTTCCTGCTCGAATTTTAATCTCCCTCACTTTACAGCCTGCGTCTGTGCTCATCTGCGTAATTTGCGCTAGGGGTGAACTTTTGAGCGTACTAACTACAACCTCTCCTTGAATAGGGCTTTGCCGTGAGTGGGTGGTGATAACTGTAAAATAATTAAAAAAAATCTTTGGTGGAAGATGTGGAAATGAAACTGAATCCCCTACTCATCCAAATCCAAAAACATCATTCAGATTATCCCAGAAAATCACATCTCTTCAACATTACCTTCAGATGGACAAGTCGCAACCACACATACTTTTCCCTATTCAAACTTAAATTTAACTTTTAGAATTCTAGCATCACACCAATACAATACTCTCTACCACAAAGTCACTCATAAAATTGAAAAATTCCTTCTAACCCCCTCTCATTCTCCTTCCACAGCCAACGACAATACAAACATTTCCCACCACCGCCACTCAATTTAACATTTCCTTCATCTTTGTTCAGTCACAGCTAGCAAATCAAATTGCCCTTTCTAATACATTTCATCACCTCTCTCCTCTTCTCCTCACATTTTTCCTACGACATTCCATGACCTACGATTCTAATTTCACGAAGATAGAAGGCGCTTAATTGGCGATCACGACCTTCTCTGGGGCATGCATTAGAATTCCTGGCAAAAGATAAGTGGTTATGGGCAGCCAACCAACTTCTACGACACGTAGGACATACGATGTCAGGGCAATTTTTTCTCCCAACACACAGGGATATAAGGAAAGGTTGTGTCTGTAAGATGTTCTGAAGAGGGTGCTAGATATAACGTTAGTCGGTATATGTGTGATAAAAGATGATGTCTACGATGTCTGGAGGATGAGTATGATATGATGCAGAATCAGAAAGGGCAAGCCATTCTTCATTAGGCCTGGAAGTCTTACATACCATAACAAAATATATAATTATAATATATATATATATATATATATATATATATTACTGATAGTATATATATATAGATACTATAATATAATATAATATGATATGATACTATATATAATATTATATATATAGAAATTTTAATATATTCAGAATTCTTAATATTTGTTCAACTTAATTGCAAAAGATTGACGCATGGGATTGAGAAAAAAAATATCCTATCGAATGACGATGACGTTTTTGTACCATCCACTAATATATATAGTATATATTATATATATATATATATATATTATATTAATAAGATATATATATAATATATATAATATAGTTATATATAATATAATAGATAAGATATATATAAAACCGTATATATATGTATATAATATATATTAATATAATGTTTATTTACATATATTTATTAGTATATATAAAATATTTTTCAATTAATAAAAATAATATTTAAAATTAATTAGATATTAATCAAAATAAGTATAAACTTACACAATTTATAAATGGTAGATTATAACAAGTAGCTTTAGATATTATACTATATATACTATATAATATATATATATATATTATATATGATATACATAGTATACGTATGTCGTCCCACTATCAGAAATTTGAAAAAACTGTCATACTGATAATAAAATTAGTTAAAAATAAAGTATTTATTTTGCCATTTTAAATATCTTTTATAATATAGTTATAATAATATATATACTATAATATATATATATATATATATTTTATAATATATATATAACTATATAATCATAGTTAGACAGCAGTATGGAAGTTTTCACACTATGATGGCTAAAATATACACAACAATACATGATACATACCTAAGTATACATGTACATATATATGTACATGCAAGTTCTCATGTGGTTTGAATTTTCGATAACCTACGTAATACTGTAAGGGAAGCAAAGGACGGATATTATATATAATAGATATATATATAATATTATATATATTATATATAATATATACTATATAATAATATATATATATAAGGATATACAATATACTATATATATATATATATATATATATATAAGCATAGGTAATAGCATAGGAAGTGTTTACAGATATGTATAAAGACTTAAAATGTATATAAATAGTACTGTATATATTTTCCTCTCCACGCTACTTCACAGATTTTCATTTACCCCGGGGATCTGGAACACATCCCCAGTGATAGGTGAGGGTTTACTGTATATAATTGAAAAAACTCATATGAAAAACATATATGCATTAAATCTCCTTACTTCATATATATATAAGATATATATATATATATATATATATCTAATATATATATATAGCTATATATATATATATAATATATTATATATATATAATAATATATCATATTATAATATATATATAGATATCATATACTAGTATATATATATACTTATATTAAGTATATATATATTAATCTAAAATGTATATATATATATTATCATTATATATAGTATATATATATATACTATATTCAATAATATATACTTATATATATATATATATATATATTATATAATAGATAAAAAAAAAAAAACAAATAATTTTAAAATTGAATCCGCTGTCATCCTCTCAGAGTTTGAGAGATATGCTGATGAGCTGAATGATAGAGAATACATGATATAATTTGGATTGCCAACCGTATAGTCTCCTTAACATGAGATGTGGTGCAAATCTTAGAATTTTTTTTTAAGTATTTGCCATCAAGTAATAGCAGTCAAATCTTGAATATTTGTTTTACAATATAATGTTGCAGAGGTCTTTTC
This sequence comes from Trachelipus rathkii, assembly GCA_015478945.1. Taxonomy (NCBI): domain Eukaryota; kingdom Metazoa; phylum Arthropoda; class Malacostraca; order Isopoda; family Trachelipodidae; genus Trachelipus; species Trachelipus rathkii. The sequence goes on along the minus strand of JABUQX010083354.1, from coordinate 10,288 downwards.
AACATGTCAATTCTCTAGAATTCAAATAAGTGATATCCCGCTGTATAGCAATCTTGAATTGGCATAAGTGGGCTTGCATTATTGTGCCTCCAGTCTCTTTGTAATTCTTAAGTTCATACAGCTAAACTGAATGATTGAAAGTGACAAATTTTCCTACAATGTCTTTATTAAATTTGCAACAACTGTCTTTCAGAAAAAATAAACATCTTTAAAAGTTGAATTTTAAGAATAAAACAAGAGAAACTTGGTATCCGGCTAAATCAGTTTCCAAGTTTCATGTTATAATGCTCGCCATCTTGATAGATCAAATGGATTCTTTCAAGGAGGAATTTCCAAAATTATTGCATTATAACGCTGTTGAAAACCAACACATTGCTAAGTTCCAGAATGAGAACCTGGGAAAGACTTGCAATGGAGCAATACCTATTTTTTCACTCACGACTGTACGAAGCCATGACAGTAAGAAATAAATGACTTCCTTTGAATATTTTTAGATGTCTATTATCTGTATAAAGGACATCTGATCAGCCTTAGATGCTCTCCGAAAACTGCTGATCTCAATGTACTAACTGTATGAAGATTGGGTACATTCTACAAATATTTCTAACTAGGAATAAGATATTTGGTTGAAGATGGGAATAAGTTCTATGAATGCCTGCTCTTCAGTGATTGGGAAGGGCTTGATTACTCATTTGAGATGAAATTCCATATTTTCTGATGAATGCCTGGATTTGGGTCAATTGATATCCCAAATCTCTTTTGGGACCTTTCTCAAAACTCACTTGTTTCACGGCTTGGATCTTTTGCTCTTTGGAGTTTCCTCTGTTCTAGAAAATAAAGGACTCTTCTCCTTTTACTACAAGAACTCTTTCTTGTGGTAAATGCAACAAACTTGTGGTTCCCTACTCACATCTTTCTGTCATTTTGGCAATTTTAAAATGTCAATAATACTACACCTCTTCCATCAGTGATAGTAATACTGCTGTTTAACTTCTGATAAAGCCAAAAGTGTTTACTTAAACTTTTGCCTCTAATTCACTCTGGACAATTCTGGAGCTATTCCTTCTCTCTATTTCCTCACTCATTAAAATGATATTTCTGCTTCTTTTCTGAACCTAACTTTAGGGCTGAATATCCCTGAGAATATTCCTACTATGGTACTACGTGCTTCTGAGCTAGTACTAGTCTTTGAGAACTGTTATCTCTGCAACTATAACTCACTTTCCTCTGCTATTTTGCATAATTAATGTACCTGTTGATTTGGTTCCCTATCCACTTTAATACTTCCTTCAAATTGAAATCAACTTACTCAGCCTCAATAGTGATGCTTAACAGTTACAGAACCTCTTTTATCTTTCTTGTGCCTCTGGTTGTGTTAAAGAAAAACATTGTTGGCTTTTGATGCCTTTATCAATAACTCAATTTTCTTCATCTATATACCGTACTTGACAATGTTCAACCAACAATATCTTGAAACACACAACTCTAATCTCATTCTGTTCTTAACATGCGTGTTAGGAGTAAGAATTGATAAAATGAAGGAATATAGAGTGTTCGGCTGAGCTGGGTGGTGTGAGAAAGGCATGAATGAGAGATAAATAGTATTATTAAGATGGTTTGTAAATATGAAAAAGATGGAATGATGAGGATACTCAGGTAGGTTTAAGCAGATGTATAGAGGATTGTGTTGGGAAAGCGACTGGCTGGGAGACCTAAAAAATTGGATTGACTCATAAAGGGGGATTGAGTCGTAAACCACCTCCTGCAGCAACATTTAACACCTAAACATCTGTTTTCTCCATCAATTAGATGCTCTCCCTAATTTGTCATACGTCCGTTTAAATGAATAAAGTTAATCCAATCAGTCGTTGTATAAATAAGATCTTTAATCCGTAAATAGAAATATATTCAATTTCTCAAACCAATTCATGGCGGGTGAATACGGGGGAGGGGAGGAGAGTATGGAAATTTTAATGATCGCTATTCTCAGCATTCAATTATATAAACACGAAAAAATATAATATACATTTTATAAACGCACAAATTGCAGTATGATCAAAATTTACCATTATAGTAATTTATTACAAGATTCTTTGGTGCAAGTAGTATAGGTTTTACTGGTCAGGGCTCTCCCTCTTCCAATTCTGCATATTAAATTTATAACAAAGATACCATATAAGAGAAATATAAGAAAAAAAAATTATAATAATAATAATATCACAACCTAATAAAATTTATTTAATTAAGCTGCTTTTTCAAATATATTTATTGTGTATTACTGAAATTTTCAACATTTTTTCAATTTAAAAAGAAATATGGTTTTAAAGGATTATAATGATTTTTAATTATGCAAAATTTCTGAGTCATGCATACCATATTTATTCATTTAGTATTTGTAAATAAAAGTGGCCAAAATTTGATCAGCCCTGGTGTAAGCTAATAAAAAAAACTAACTAAATGCAGCTCTGGGAAGACCATTAATTTCTTAGTGGGGATACAATTCAGCATTATAAAATTTTGACTTCTCTCTACAATGATGAGGAGAGTATGCTCTTTGAACTATATCATAAGAAAATTATGTCACAATAGGAAATTAACAATTATTTTGTATAGGTACTTTTTTGAAAATGCATAAAAATAATTATTATTGGATTTTAGGTTGGAAATGACAGCTACATCTTTTTCTATATGGACATCATTAGTTTGCGGAAGATAACCATATAATTTACTTTGTTAAAGATTGATTTAAAAACCTTGTTTTTTTTTTTTTTTTTTTAACTTTTCTAAT